>CAVNZG010001566.1:0-140723 GCA_963693315.1 Diogma glabrata
CAACAAAACAATATTTAACTGAATCAACAACTTGAATTTTAATTACACATTTTCCTTATACTTTAAATATCACAAATGAACATTTTTACATTTTGAATTAAGTTAACAAAAAGAAACTAAACCATCTTAACATTACTTTACAATAACAGGCTAGTTAAAATCAAAATGCCATACAGAAAAAACTAGATTACCCTTCGAATTGGAATCTTATTCTAGAAGAGATCAAAAATTACAAAAATCATGTCATTTAAATACGTCACAACACTCTCTTTTACGACAGCAGAGACACCAATTCTCTAGTCATGAACTAATTATAATGTTTTTGCTCAAAATTAGCCGTTTGCTTGTAGACTGTTGACACCCCTGATTTCAAATAATTGATACATAGATTTTTTTAAAAAATGTCAACGAACCAAAACAAAAGGGTAAATAATTGATGTTATATAGGTTTTTATATAATTGGAAAATGTAATTTATTTTGTTTTTTTAGAGTGTTGTGACCATTCATGATTTTATATATATAATAAATACCTGGAACTTGGACATCAACTACCGCTTGTAATTAACGTAAGTTTCTAATCATGTCAAATGTTCCATATATTTATTTATCTATACTAATTATTGTATTCTCTTTTTTTTGCTTGCATATAAATTTAATGACAATTAACGAGTCTGGGAACGCTAAATTCACGGCGTTAACACATTCCCGGGACAAAGAAAATCAAGAAACTTTAATAAAACGTTAATCAAGAAACTTTAATAAAACTGAGAAAGATGTTAATAAGGAATGTTGAACAATAATCGATACCCAATTGAACAGTAGGACATTCCTGGAATTATGAAAACAATGTACAAAATTGCTATAGATAATAGAATTGGGTTTATCTTAAGATTAGAGCAGTTCATATATATATCCTGCTATTGGATTGCTTAATCTAATAATTTTTTATAACTTTACTAATATGATAATAATTCCCTTTTTTTTTAAATACACAAACTTAAAATATAAAGTTTAGACTAAGTAAACTATCATTAAAATTGACTGTGTTTTTATAATTCAAACTAAATAAAATTGATGGACATTGATTGCAATTCGATTTTTCAATTTTTTACCTCATTTCTGTGATTGTTGGAAGAACCTTGAGTTTACTGCAATTTTCACCAAAATTTCCGAAACAAAATAGTTTTGTTCATCGAGAATAATATATCTTTAGAACATATAGAATTTAATTTTGCTTACTGTGAATTACCTTTATATAAATACCCTAACATTTTATATTTACATATGAACTAGTACAATCACGAGACAACACAAATAACAGTGCCTAACTGAAGGGTTAAACTTAATGGATGCACAACTATAGTTTCTTATAAGGATGACAAGAATATGGTCAACATTCAATGACATTCAACAATTGATGGTTGAATGTTTCATAATGTTTTGAGAATGATCAATAGGAATACTTTGTTGACCTTGGTTATGTATTAACGACGAAACTGATTCAAAACATGCAACCGTAAAAGAATGACTCCCAGTTACTAAAGGTTTGAGTATAAATGATAATGAAGAGGCCCCTTTAAACGAACTGGATCATTGACTGATACGGAGACCTTGATCCTAAATTGACGAAGACGCGAACATGACCGAAAGTCGACGAAATTCTGATCACATATACCGAAGATAAATGATCCCATGTAACGAAGAGTGGATCATGAATAAAAAAATGACGACCTGATCAACTGTACCGAAGAAAACATGACCTTATATAACGAAGAGTGGATCATGAATAAAAATGAAGACCTGATCAACTGTACCGAAGAAAAAATGATCTTATAATACTCACAACTATCCTTACCAGACGTGATTATGGTATCAAATGATTTTAAATATCACATGAACACATCATATAGATAATGTCAAGATTACTTTCAAAACTGTGGATGTTTTAAGCGCTTATTACCCTTCATTAATTGACGACTATTGTCTATTGAGGTTTGCTACCGTCACATCACAAGTTTGTAATTGTTACATGATTGGTTTTGAGATTTACCATATTGATGAAGAACTAGTTAATTGAAATCAATAATAAACTATCATTAACATCTAAAAAGCGTAGTGTTATTGCATATTAATATTTCGCAATTATAATATCACAATCCTGTGATTATTATATAACTGTTTGAGATGCATCATGTTGAGTAGGACTAGGTGAACTAACATCACCAATACAACTCTCATTGACCATCTAACCGTGCGTATCGTCGAGAAAATTTAAAAAATGTCGTAATTATAATATCACAATTTTGTGATTATTATACAACTGTTTTGAGATGTACCATATGAATGGAAGACTAGATGATTGGAAAATCACCAGTAACCGATCATTGAACATCCTATGGTGTGTAACGTCGAACAAATCAGGGGTGTCAAGGAATGGTGACAATGCTATAATAGGACTTTTAGCCGGCAGATGCTTGAATCTTTTCAGAGACTTAATGTCTTCAGCATAATATTGTTCCTGCACCAATTTTATGAGCCGTAATGTGGCAGACTCAATTTCATTAGGGGAGAGAAACATTGAGGACTGTTTGGCTCTAATGGCTTTGCTTCCAACACAACTGTAAAAACGAAGAATATAGGCAGTGACTCGCACCAACTTAGTGAATGACTGAAATCTATTCAATAAACTATGATCGATGAACGACTGTTGCAGAAGGCCTAAGTTTGATGGTTTCCTTGACTCAAGAGATCCGAAATCTTCCGTGAGATGATGAGATGATTATAGGCCAGGTGGATGACGGATTCTTTAGGAAGACAGGACCATTCCACCAAAGCTCGTGTGATAAAAACATTGCTGGGCTAAGACCTCGTGAAATGGGATCAGCTGGATTTTCGGTTGTATGAACATAATACCAGTCCTTTGACGATGTCAACTCTTGTATTTTAGTGATCCTATTAGCAACAAATGCTTGATATTTATAAGCTTCGGATTGAATTCTAAAGAGAGTGACCTTCGAATCAGTCCACAGGTATACTTGATGAACCGTTAGGTCCATGAGTGTCAAAACTTTGTTAATCAATTCTGCCAGTAGTACTGCCGCACAAAGCTCAAGCCGAGGAATGGTTTCCTTTTTCAATGGCGATACTTTAGATTTTGCGCACAATAGATTTATCCGATATTTATTTTCGATGGATTCCGAACGAGTATAAATTACGCAACCGTATGCCTTCTCAGAGGCATCACAAAAGCCATGAAGTTCAAATCGTTTATCACAAGGGGCACAAATTGGTCTTAGTATAGAAATTTGAGTTAAATTGTGCAGTTCTTCCTTGAAAATGGTCCATCGGTTTATAAGTTGAGGTGGTAGGAAGTCATCCCATCCAATTTCTTGCAAGACCCAGATCGACTGCATGATCAGTTTTGCTGTCACTATAATTGGTGCACAGATTCCAAAAGGATCAAAGAGTTGACAAATTTCCGAAAGTACTGTCCTTTTTGTACAAAGCGAAGATATCGGTAGCTTGTTAAGATTAATCTCAAAACGATCGGAAGTTGTATTCCAGTTCAATCCCAATACTAAGGTGACTGGAGTAGTTTCATCTTGCTCTGACGTTAGTTGGACTTAATTAGAACTAAATTTACGTAGTTCGAAACCACCCATAAGCAATAGTTCAATTAGCTCACGTTTTAGTTTCATGGCATCATCCACTGTTGCAGCACCCGTTAACACATCATCAACATAGAAATCGTTAGTCAAAACCTTTGCTGCTGCGAGAAACTTGCCTTGCTCATCACTAGCTAATTGTTGCAGCGTTCTAGTGGCTAAAAACGGTGCACAAGCAGTGCCGTAGGTCACTGTCCGCAGATTAAATGTCTGAACTTGATCAGTTTCATTATCACGCCACAAAATTCGTTGCAGGTTTATATAATCATCATGTACCAGAATTTGGCGATACATCTTCGAAATGTCGCCGCTGAATGCCACAACATGCTTCCTGAATCGCAACAAAATTGAAAACAAGTTCTGCTGAACAGTTGGCCCTACCATCAAACAATCATTCAACGAGATATTAGATGATGTACGTGATGACGCATTAAATACGACCCGTAACTTTGTGGTGGTACTTGCTTCTTTAATCACGTAGTGATGGGGTAGGTAGTACGACGTTTCCTCTATTCGGTGATCTATAGGAGTCATGTGGCCTAGAACGCGGTATTCAGTAATAAATTCGTGGTATAGTTGCCGGACTTCAGGATTATTATTTAGTCGTGATTCCAATGCAAGAAATTGCCGATAAGCTGATGTGTGTGATTTGCCCAATTGTGATAACAAAGGTTTAGTAGGAAGAGATACACAATATCGACCGGTAGCCATTCTCGTAACGTTATTATGATAATGACTCTCGGCTGCAATTTCTTCCTTAGACCATATTGGCTTTACGGGTAGGCTTTCCAGTTCCCAAAATTTTCTCATTTGCGTCTCAAGAGTTTGGAGTGAACAAAGAGCAATGTGTGATTGTACCTCATCGACCTTAAGATTTATCTTTGATGACCCACATACGATATAACCTAGCTGTGAGGCGAGGAAGGGTGGTAGTTCATCATATAGTTTAACCGACGAACCAAGAAATAATTCATGATAAATTTCGGCACCTAAAAGGCATCAATGCGATCCGGAATATGGAAACTTGGATCAGCTAAATGAATATCACCAATCATCGGAGACGGAGGTAGACTTACTGTCATACTCGGCACCATGTTGGTGATCTTGGGTAATATATAAAATTTAAGATCCACAGTGTAGTTAGTTACACGCGATGATAATGTAAGGTTCACTTTATGTCGGATTATTGTTTCGTTCGCTCCGATACCGGAAATGGTTTTAGAAGTGGGCAACTTGTGGACTTTCAGCGAGGAGCACAAATTCGAAGTGACGAAGTTCATGGTTGACCCGCTGTCAAGAAGTGCTCTGCACAGAACCGGGGTCCTGCCATGGACTGAGAGGTTAATAAGAGCTGTACCAAGCAGCACGAGACGGTTTGGAGAGTCCGATGATTTTAAACATGACTGATTAAGAATGACAGGGGCAGGACATGCAGCTGTCGATTCGATTTCACATAGAGCTATGTGGTTGTCATCATTGTTCGATGACGATGAATAGCCAACGGTAGGTGTGTGCGACTGATTGAATGATTCCGTAGTTGGGAAGTGAAGTAGCACATGATGCTTCAGTGAACATTTCTTACACGAAGGCGCATTGCAGTCTCGAAGCCGATGACGGTCTATAAGACAATTTCCGCAAATTCTCCGTTTTTTTACAAAATAGAATCTCGTCTTGGGTGTTATACCTTCCCCGCCGAAGACTGGGCACTGAGGTAAGGTATGGGACCCTGAGCAATACTCGCAATTGCGAGATGATGAAGTTGAAGTAGTATATGCGTTTAAGGAAACTTTATTGTATTGTTTTGTTGACCGTGTCAATTGTTGGGATGTACCACTACTCAAAGCATCAAGAACTCGGATACGAGTTTGCAATAGTTCAACCAGCGTCTGAAATGACATAATCACATTTGGTTTAGCGGTTTTTATAATGTGAATTCGCGACGAATTGTCCAATCTATTCAGTAAGTGGTGGATTAGCAACAAATCCCAGTTTTCTACATTTACTTTTAATGATTTCAGAGCGTTATAATGTTTTGATACCTTATCAACAAAACATTGAAGAGACTTGGCAGAATGTTCTTGAGGAGTCTTTACATTATATAATTCTGCGGTATGAATTCGTTGAATTTTAATTTCATTGTCGTATTTTTCACACAACGACGTCCAAGCAATATCATAGTTTGCACCAGTGACGGGAAGACTTTCTATAATTGAATATGCGGTTCCCACGCGGATACAGGAAATGAGGTACAAAAATTTAATATTGGGCTCTAGATTCTTGGAATGAATGAGATCCAAGAATACATCTCTGAACGCCAACCAATCCGATTCGAGGCCGCTGAACGATGGTAAAATGATTTCTGGCAGTCTAATTCCTGGTAGCGATTGAGCACTTGAATTCAAGTCGTGAAATGACGTATTATGAAACGAGGTAGCTACTGCAGCCTCATCAGTCTTTTTTAACTGATGAATTTTATTTCGTAAAGTCGATTCCAGTTGGCCATATTCTTCTTCAAAAAGAGTTCGATCATTTGCCGCATTTTCATCAATCAATTCAATTTTCGATTGTACCCCATCATATTTTTCATATATCGATTGCACGCGTGAGAGGAGATACTCACAATCACCAATTAATACCGCAGAGGAGATTTGTGACTTAAAGTTCGTCAACCGACCCTTGAATGCAGCTCGTTGCTTCTTTAGCTGCTCAATCTTTACTGGTTCTGACATAACGACTTAGAAGATGATACGAACAAGAGAATAATAATAATTATTTCTGGCCAAACGTGATACGGACCAACAGCTTCGGTATAAGTGAGAGGATCAAATAGACCTTTGATATTAGTCCAGATGTACAATCTGACAAGATGAGTTGTGTAGAGACTAACCAGACTACTACGGATTAACTAACTAGTTGCTTATGATATTGTCCCAATGATCAATTGATAATTGCTTATGACATTATGTTCTATGTTAGCTCACGACCTGACTTGATTATAGATTTACCGATCACAATTAAAGTTATATTAGTTCGATATTCATAAACCGTTCAATAGGAAACTATCTAGATAGCTTGGAGTTCGATTATCTTGATTCAAAAACCCAAATACGTAATTCTTCAATCAACCACAGAGATGTATTTTAGTAATGTGACCATAGAGATATAATTTCCGAACTTATAATTAATCTAATTATTTTAACTTTTCTTAATATATTGTATTACAATATTATGTACCTGTTGTTTTGTTGATTGTTGAATCCGGCTCGAAGGACCAAAATGTTGCAGTCTCCAATATGGGCAGTGGACTGTATGTAAAGTTTAGATGAACGATGAGAATCAATATTGCGACTGCAGCATGCTTTGTATGCCATCAATTAAAATTGCAGAATATATAGTATTATGCCACCAAAAATATATCGACAGTATCCACTAAAGTATATGTGATGTCATCAATTATCCATCAAAAATATAAACAACAGCCTAGCACAGTTATAATAGTATCCAATACAGTAATTGTAATTGTATGTGATGTCATCAATTATTCACCAACAAATATAATACAATAACGACAGCCACCAAAATATATACAATAACGACAGCCTAGCACAATTATAATAGTATCCAATACAGTAATTGTACTTGTATGTGATGTCATCAATTATTCACCAACAAATATAATACAATAACGACAGCCACCAAAATATATACAATAACGACAGCCTAGCACAATTATAATAGTATCCAATACAGTAATTGTACTTGTATGTGATGTCATCAATTATTCACCAAAAAATATAATACAATAACGACAGCATAGCACAATTATAATAGTATCCAATACAGTAATTGTACTTGTATGTGATGTCATCAATTATTCACATCAATTAAAATTGCAGAATATATAGTATTGTGCCACCACAAATATGTAGACAGTATCCAATAAAGTATATGTGATGTCATCAATTATTCACATCAATTAAAATAACACAATAACGACAGCCTAGCACAATTATAATAGTATCCAATACAGTAATTGTACTTGTATGTGATGTCATCAATTATCCACCAAAAGATATAATGCAATAACCTAGCACAGTTATAATATTGTGTGCTGTCGTTAAATTTACAGCTACACAGCTGCACAGGATGTCGTTAGAATTGAGAAACCACAACACCCATGTCTAACAAATGTGGTTGAAGAGCAAAAAAACTAGTTTCTGCAAGAAAACAACAATTTACTAACACTCAAGGTGATGAAACAAACCTTAGCAAAAAACAATTTCAGCTGCAATCACCGGCATTCCAACATTGATTTAAAAAACATCTCGGTCAGCAACACAACAAAACAATATTTAACTGAATCAACAACTTGAATTTTAATTACACATTTTCCTTATACTTTAAATATCACAAATGAACATTTTTACATTTTGAATTAAATTAACAAAAAGAAACTAAACCATCTTAACATTACTTTACAATAACAGGCTAGTTAAAATCAAAATGCCATACAGAAAAAACTAGATTACCCTTCGAATTGGAATCTTATTCTAGAAGAGATCAAAAATTACAAAAATCATGTCATTTAAATACGTCACAACACTCTCTTTTACGACAGCAGAGACACCAATTCTCTAGTCATGAACTAATTATAATGTTTTTTGCTCAAAATTAGCCGTTTGCTTGTAGACTGTTGACACCCCTGATTTCAAATAATTGATACATAGATTTTTTTAAAAAATGTCAACGAACCAAAACAAAAGGGTAAATAATTGATGTTATATAGGTTTTCATATAATTTAAAAATGTAATTTATTTTGTTTTTGTTAGAGTGTTGTGACCATTCATGATTTTATATATATAATAAATACCTGGAACTTGGACATCAACTACCGCTTGTAATTAACGTAAGTTTCTAATCAGTCAAATGTTCCATATATTTATTTATCTATACCAATTATTGTATTCTCTTTCTTTTGCTTTCATATAAATTTAATGACAATTAACGAGTCTGGGAACGCTAAATTCACGGCGTTAACAATATATATATATATATATATATATATATATATATATATATATATATATATATATATATATATATATATATATATATATATATATATATATATATATATATATATATATATATATATATATATATATATATATATATATATATATATATATATATATATATATATATATATATATTAGACTGGTCGTTAAAAACTAAATTTTCCGAGACGCCCCCTAGAAAAATTCTTTGGGGTCAAAAAACCACAACGGCATTATTTTTTTTTTTTTTAAATCAAAAGAACACGTGCCGCAAAATCGTTGAAGTTGATTTTTTGAAAAATTCGTAGATTTTTTTAAATATCTCATAAAATATGCAGATGTCAAAAAAAATCACATAACCATTTTTGTAGGAAATTTAATTCTCTACAAAAAAGGTCCAAGTCATTTTTTCCCGAAAACGTATAGTTCTCATGATATTTTGAAAATGAACTTGTAAGTTTTCGTAATTTTTAAAAAACATAAAAAATAAAGATGACGAAAATCTCCTAATTTTCTTCTTATGCTATAGAATGAAATGTATAAAAAAATAATCGTGACAAAAAAAATCAAAATTAGTACTTTTTCGTCGAAATTTTCATCATTTGGTTTTACGAGTTTCGAAGAATTTCAAGTTTTATTTCAAAATATCATCAGAAATATAGGTTTTAGGAAAAAAATGACATGCACTTTTTTGTAGAGAATTAAATTTCCTGCAAAAATTATTAAGTGATTTTTTTTGACATCTGCATATTTTATGAGATATTAACAATTTTATCTAAAAATAAACTTCGACGATTTTGCGGCACGTGTTCTTTTCACTTTAAAAAAAAAAAAATAAAGCCGTTATGGTTTTTTGACCACAAAGAATTTTTCTGGGGGGCGTCTCGGAAAATTTAGTTTTTAACGACCAGTCTAATATATATATATATATATATATATATATATATATATATATATATATATATATATATATATATATATATATATATATATATATATATATATATATATATATATATATATATATATATATATATATATATATATATATATATATATATATATATATATATATATATATATATATATATATATATATATATATATATATATATATATGAAAATTCAATTATTTCGAATAGCGAACCTAAGATCTCAAACCATCAGTTTTTTAAGAAACAAAAATGTTATCAATGTTTTTTAAGAATAATATTTCACACGCCATGACACCTTTTCAAGTTGACGAAATTTGTATCTTTATTTCTAATAAATCTGCATTTTCATTAATTATATTATGAAATTTAAACTAAAATACTCCATTTTATTTACATTCATTTATTCCTGGTAATGGCATTTTGATAAATTTTTTTATTTTCTCTAAATCAACAAACAAAATTTTTTTTTTAATCAAAACAAGAAACACGAAATTCCAATTAGAAATGTTTATGTATATTCTCGAAATACTACAACAAAATTGACATTTGTTTTTTTTTTTTTAATGTAAGAGTGTCCTCTTACATAATTATACCCAACTATAGGTGCGTTCGATTTGACTGAAACAACTGAAAAAACAACAACAATTGCATTTAATTTTTCAGTTGCTTCAGTTGTTTCAGTCAAATCGAACACGGCTTATATACCACGACTTGTTGATTAGATCGTTTCTTAATTTAACACTACAAAAATCAGATAAATTCTATAACCTTTTTAAAAATGTTAATAATTTTCATCGACTAAAATCACTACGGTTTAATTTCATTTTAATTTTAAATGAAAAAAAAGTAATAAAAATAAACAACTACACAACAATGTTGTATCGAATTGAAAACCATAAATTACGAGAATTTCAAGAGAGAAAAAAAATTGTTTTCCTGATTTTTTCAATCTTTTAATTAGAAAAATTAAATTATTTTTAAAATACCACCATTATTATATACTAGGGGGTATCCCGCGGGCTCCGCCCCCCCCCCACCCGGCCCCTACATCCTTTCCCCTCCCTACGCACACCAATACACTCTTGCTCTTTTCATCCGGCTTTGATACAACTACTAAGTACTATCCATCATAATCCAACCTCTTCTAATCTATTCTGTGTGTACCTTCTGCTTAACTATACTTCTACAAAAACCATCGTGAGGTTAACGATAAATTTTTATACGATCAATGACAAATGGTTGAAAATAATAATAATAAGAAAATACTGAAATAGCAGCTTTTGTTCTTCTATATTTTATTTACAGAAAATGAAGCTATGCAAAAATAATGATGGAAAAAAAATATTCTATGATTTTTAGCACTATCTGTTATATAAATAATTAATTTTCTTATTAATATCGCAACGATATAAATTTGAACGAAACGGCTAAAAGACAATTAGAGCAATAATTTTGAAAAACTACATTATCGAAAAATTTAAATGCCGTAAATGGAATTTTTATGAAGGAATTTTTATGAAAAAGGAATAATTTTTATGTTCTATAAAAAAAATAAACCAAAACAATAAAAATTAAATATAGGATTAGCGTTGAGCTCCGAACCTTTCTCACAAGCCCCTACATCGACAATGACAACGAAATTTCGTACTGAGTTTCTTAAAGTTCATTTCATCAAATCGGATTAAATTATTAATGTTTGAAAATGTATATTATAACCTAAACTGTTTTTTGCATAAAAATATCAAATGTTTTCAACCTACATTGTTTTTAAAAATTGTTAAAAATCTATATTTTTCTATGCTGTTATGTTCGCTGTACTATAGAACAATTTTCTGGTTCTGCTCCTGCCATAATAGCGCTAGTATTTTACGAAATGTTGTGTCAAAAAGTGAGGAAATAGAGCTTTAATCATGTACTTTCATCAATTTGTTTCCTCTTTTCTTTTTTAATAAACTTATTATAAAAACCATCTACCAACTTTACTATTTAATGTAAAAATTATTCCTTTAAAAAAAGGTTATTATTCCTTTAAAAAAAATTCCATCTATTTTTCATTATAAATACTACATATCTTGTGACTAATTCAAAATAAAAAAGGTTTTATTAATAAAACATCAACAAAAATTATAAATATATGTATTATGTAACTGAATTAAAATAAAATCCCTGAATGCATTCTAATTTTTATTAAAACTTAAAATAACTAAACAGAATGACGTCACACGATCTTTTATGATAAAGCTATTATATTGCAAGAGAAATACATACTCAAATAGTAGTTTTTGTTTTTCCTTAATTTAGTTCACAGGAATGAAATTATGGCAAATAATTATCGGAAACCACTATTATATGATTTTTAGCACTGCCTGTAAAAAAACTAATTAATTTTCTTGTTAATATCGAAATTATAATAATTTGAACGAAACGGGAAATGACAGTGCAATAAAATGCTATAAAAACTGCATTATCGATCAAATTGCTCTATCGTAAAACGAAATGTATGTATGAATAAAATAAAAGTGTGTAAAAAAACAATAATTTTAATGTTATTTATAGTAGTTGTTGTTATTCTTAATATCGAAATGTAAATATCGAAATGATTTTAATGATTTTAATTTGAACAAATTAAATACAAAAGCAACTTAACTTTTTAACTAACTTTAAAGAACTACTTTATCGATAATTCTAAGTATCCAAAAACAAAATTTTATATAAGTTTTATTTATATATGAATTATTTATTTATATGAATTCATTCATGAATAATAAAATAAAAAAGCACAATAATTTTAAAGTTATTTAAAGAAAATAATGAATTTATGAATAAAAAAAACAATTTTAATGTTATTTAAAATAAAAATTTAAAAACTGCATTATCGTAAAACGAAATGTATGTATGAATATGAATAAAATAAGAGTGTGTAAAAAAACAATAATTTTAATGTTATGTTAAAAAAAAATAAAAAAAAATTCAAAACAATCAGGTTTCGAACTGTCAATCTTATGATCATCAGTCGAGCGCGCTACCAATATACCAATTTGAACTATATTTGAACTATAGACTAAAGGATAGATAAGGTATCTGTTACGCTTGTATAGAAGGATAGACGTACGGCTATTATATTATTGATTATTATATATCATATATTATATATTATTTGGTTTGAAACACATTTTAGATAACTTTTATTGAGTAATAAGACACTTTAAATATGGTAAATTATTAAAGTAAATAAAATATATATATTTATCACGACGGAGAGTTTTATCCACGTCCATCTTCTTTAAATGCGCTCGGCAAACTCCTTTTTTGTAGTCTGCAATGTCCTGTAAAAAAACTTGTCCGTATTTTAAAGTTGTTCCCATTGATTCTATAGCAAATTACTGCTGTCTTCAGTTCGCATAACTTAATTAGTTCCTTGAACTGTCTTAGTCCTGTTGTGTTATGCCCCACTTTGGTCCATCCGAGTCCAAACGAGTTTGCTAAACTGTACTGCTCCAAAATGTTTTGTTGCAACCCTTAATGATGATGGTTTGCAACCCTTAATGATGTCGGTTTTATGGTAAGGTTTGTTTTCTTGATCAACGGTATAATTTTGCTCATTTTGAGTTTTAATCTCCTAGATGTGCACCATGTATCTTTTAAATTAAGTGGTCTCGGTCCATTTTGAGTGCCTACTCGAACTAACTTCTGGCGATAATTATGTAATGCTCAAGATATTCTCAGAGTCGAATGTACTTTAATTTTCCATCTTCTTTGCATTATGTTATATACTACAGCTTTTTTGAAAATGAAGATATACATTCTCGAATTCCTAAGTCCTTGACACACCGATAAAATGTATGTTTGAGATGTTTTTTGTGTCTTTAATTTAGAATTGAAAATGTAGGCAAGGTCCTTCAGAAAAATTCTCAATGGAGTTTACGATCCCGCGCATCTTAGTTGAATCGAAATTTATGACTGTTGGGAGGGTCGGGAGTGATGAAGTGACATGGCCTGGATCTTGTTAACCCCTGATGGTTTACCATCTATATCCTCCCTCCATATTTAATTCACTACGCTCTTGGGTTACTCAATAAGGTCAGCGCTACCAAGTGATCTCGTTCAAGTAATCTAACTGCCATGGTCTTCCAAAATTCTATTCGTTAGAGCGTAATGTGTTGACGGGTACTAAGAGTTCATACCAGTGGACAATAACATTGACAAGGAAGGTCTGTCGTTCGGGCCGCTGTGACATTCTCTTTACACATACACCACCATTTTATTCTCAGCACATGGTATTTCGCTGGTTTATTTAGATTGCAGGGAACGGTGGGCAGAAAAATGCTAGCCTTTGGCTTTCTAGGCCATAGCTAGACCAGCTTTGACTGCTGGTCATCCGTCAAATTCAGCGAAGGAACCTCCCAAAAACCCAATTTTTTGGTCAAATTTATGTTATTTTTTATATACATATTACAGGTATTTTTTTCTAATCAGTCTTTTAATGTTCAGTAGATTGATGGCAGAATGGGTCGATGGCTTCATGACTCATAGAATACTTTAGTTCGTCTTTCCTTCTTAAGTAGAGTGCTTTAAATTTTGTTAAAAAATAGTTTCCTGCTGAAATCCTACCCCTATTGATTAGGTCCTTGACTTTAATAATTTCTTTGTTAAGCTCGGATGGCCCAGTTGGTAAAGCATGAGAGTTTTTATTTCGGGGTTTGGATTCAAGCCCGACTTCCATTTCATTTTTTTTATTCTCTGGACTAATGTAGTCAGCCAGACCTACTCCTTTTGTCCTGTCCTGTAGTGGGTGGGTTTTGAGTGGTCGACCTAAACGGGTAAGAAATATCTTTTCGAATTGATCACGAATTTTGTTTTTTATGCAAAATGAAGTAAATGTGAATTTAATGAGAAGTTCAAAGTTCGATCTATAACTGAATTACTATAACTAGATGATTAACGGAAACAGATACGTACCTGAATCAACTACAGGAGGTGTAAGAACACGTAGAACGAGAAGGACACGGGTGAGGTGAGTCAGGTTATTTAATGCGGTTGTTCTTTTTTTTAATATAAAACGATAACATTAATTATATAAAATTTTAATATTTAATGTAAAATGGAGTCTTTGTAGAGTTTAATATATTTAAATCGAAATAATTTAACTCTACAAACATTAACGATCAATTAACTTACCACTGACACGAACCAACTGAACATCGAAAGAAACTCAAGCAACATGCGATAAATTAATTAATTTATTCAATTCGATATCAAAAATCGAATAACGTTCAATGGAACATTTTTCATCATTTTTGGTTGGCGGTAAAGTTGAAGGAAAACTTTTACTTTTATTCCGGACATTCAAAAAGAAAGATTTTTAAATTTTACTCTACTAGATTTAAGATTCTAATTTAAGAAAACACTTTCTTTTTTGTCGTGATATATTTATTTTATTTTATTTTTACGACGACTAGTTTCGAGTGACTTAAACTCGTGAGTTTAAGAAAGACGACCTAAAAATGAGCGCAAAGTCACTCGAAACTAGTCGTCATGAAAATAAAATAAAATAAATATTTCACAACAAAAAAGAAAGTTTTTCTTAAATAAAACCCTAATAGAGCCAAATATATAAATTTTGTGATAAAGCGTGTAACAAAGTGTAAAATTTTTTCAAAGAATCTCCACACATATAAGAAAGATTTTTTTAATTTCGCGAAGAAATATTATGAGTGAGCTTATTTTTAACACCGCAAAAATAACAATTAAGTTCAGTGTTAATATATATTTAAATTTATATATTAATTGAAAAATTGTATAAATTAAAACATTCGTAAACGTGTAAATAAGTTCAGAGGACTCGAGAGTAGGGACCTGGCAGTTCTCTCTGCTGGAGATCTTGGGTGGGAACTAATGCACGCATTAGATTAGATTTTTAATACTGTTTCTAAATTTCGTGTAAAGTGGTTGGTCGGAAGAACCTTTGATTCAGTAAGCTGGTGACAGGGTGTATTTCGCGTAAAATGACAAACTGATGGACCTCCACAAAATCCCAGACCTTTGCTTACAATCACTATATCATTTTCGTACACAGGACATTTTATAACCATGGTTAATTAAAAAATCAAGTTTTTCGTCTATTATTAGACTTCACAGGAGGGGTAGTAAGACCTCATCCTGTGGTGCCAAAGCTGATATTACAACTATCAGTCTTAGTTTCGAATATTGTAGATCTCTGTATCTCACAAATTCAGTCAGCTGTGGTGCTGTCAACGTTTTTCTTCATTAAAACCATCTTAACCGCAGCATGTGTTGTGTTGTCGAGAGCTCTCTATAAAGCTTCTCTAGTTTACTTGTACAACACGGCTCCCGTTGATTCGGGAGCATAGCATCCACTTCTGGTACTTTTAAATGGCTGCAAAGTGTCTATAGTATCACTTAGTAAGGTTCTCCGTAAAAATCTGTCAGTCGCCCTTCGGCTAAAAGCTCAGTTGATAGAGCATGAGTGTCTTTATCTCGGGATTCGTATTTCATCCGACTTCCATTTTGATTTTTTTATTCTCAAGACGGATATAGTCAGCCAGACTTTCTCATTCCGTCCTGTCCTGTAATGGTCAAGATTTGATTCTCTCAGTTAACCGTATTTCCCGTCTTTTTCCTGTATTCCCGGGTTAAAAAAATTGACCTTAAAGGCACCGAAAAGAGGACGGTAAACCGATTTATAGCTGAAAGCACAGTCAAATATTACTAGAGGCCGTTAATAGGCTGAAAATACGCCGACATATTATTATTCAAATATTTGGACAACGAAGACCGGCCGATAATACACTGACAATATTTTCATTTGAAAACTAACTAAAAGACACACAAATATTAGTATTGGCCGATAATAAGCCGAAAATACGCCGATAAGTAATAATATTAAATGTATCGACATTCGACAGCTAAAACAATAAATGTATATTGTTATAATTTTCAATTATTTAAAAAAAAAACCCTTTGAATCAAATAATAAATATCAGTCGTTATTTTAATTTGTGACAATACACAAGTGCGTTCGTTTTAAAATAAATTTTAATAAAATCGGTTAATTCCCTATTTTTCAAACAGCTGATATTATTAGGTATGTTGTATATACAGGAATACCTCGCATAGTACGGTTAATCGGTTCCACCATTTAACCGTACTATTTGAAACCGGACTAATCGAGGAACTAACTACATACAAAAAACGATAATTTGTTCCATACAATTTGTTTTTTCCTGTTTTTCATTAAAGAAAACGAGAGTGATATTCTCAAATGTACATATATTTATTAAAAATACTAAACAAACACAAACAAGTTGATTTAAAATGGTTAAAACAACTAGATAAACAAAATTCACACCATTCACTTTAAATTCTAATGTTTTAATAAACTTTTTTTGGCAAAAAATTACAATAACGATGTCTGGATCATTTTTGGAACAGAATGCAGCAGGTAGTTATTCTTGGTTCCAGATTGCAAAAATCAGGTCGTATATACGTGAGACTAGAGCTGCTCCTCCATTTTTCAAAAGTTCTACGGGAATTCCATCGAAACCTGGGGCTTTGCCATTTTTCAATTTTTTAATGGCAGCTTTCACTTCTTCTATTGCTGGGTAAGGGATGAAATGTCCTCAGTTGATGGAGCAATTGCTCGAATAGGATGAACTTCATTCGTCCTATTCAGAAGGTGAAAGTGGGATCGCCACACTGCCAGCACATCACGTTCACTTGTTGTAAGTTCATTATTTTCATTTTTGATGGCTGTAGATCTTGGGTGGAAATCTTATGTCAGAATCCGTGCATTGGCAAAGCGCTCTTTTGAATTTCCGTTGGCCGCATGTTGGTTGATGTTATCGATGCAGCTATTCATGTGTTCGCGTTTCTTTTTACGTAGAAGTTTTGCTGAGGCTTTCCTATCGCATAGATAATCAGCTTGGGAGCTTTGGGTGTTCCTTGTTAACCATTTTTCTCGCAGTTTTTGTTTATGTTGAACGGATTGGTGGCACTCGTCGTCAAACCATTCGTTGTGTGATTTTGGTGGTCGTTTTCTGATTGTAGTTTGTGTTGCGGCTTTAATGGGTGATTGAAGCGTTTGCCATTCTTCTTGTATGTTTGATGGCATCTCAGAAGAGATGCCATGCTCTTCTATGTTTTGTGTTAATATTTACTGACATTTATTTGGCCTTTCCGGATGTGTAAATGCTTCGAAATTCCAGCGCACGGTCTTTTTTTGCCTGTATATTAAATGTAGATCATAATTTGCACTTATACTTAAAGATGACAAGCATATGATCGGTGTCCATATCAGCACCTCTGTATGATCGAACGTCAGTTATACTTGTAGAGTGTCTCTTAGAGATCATGGCGTGATCGATTTGATTTTCCGTTCTTACGTCATTTGATTTCTACGTTGCCTTGTGAATTCTCTTGTGAGGGAAGAAAGTGCTGGAAATTACTAGATCATACATCATAGCCAGCTCGACTGCGCGAAACCTGTTATTGTTGCTGGTATGATACAAGCTGTTAGGGCCAATATGTGTTTTAAGTTCTGCAATCCTGCCGATTTGAGCATTATAGTCAACTGCCACGATTTTTATATCGTGCCGCGGGATGTTATTGATGACTTTTTCGAGTTCTAAGAAGAACAGGTCTTTAATATCATCTGCTTTATCTTCAGTAGGTGCATGAACATTGACAATCGTTACATTGAATTTTTGCGTGCGGATTCTCAGTGTCCATAACCGCATTTTAATTGGGCAGAAGTCGATAACATGCTGATTCACGGGACGCTGTATAAGAAAGCCAACTCCAAATTCTCCTCCGTTTTGATGACCGCAATAATAAAGAGTGTACCCTTTCGCTGTTGCATGGATTGCACTGCCTGGCCATCTTAGTTCTTGTAATGCCACTATATCCAGTGTGTAGCTCTCGAGCTGTTGAGTGAGTTTTAAAAGATGTCCTGGTCTTCTAAGGCTTAGTACGTTCCAGGTTCCCATTTTTAAATAGTAGTCCGGGTACACTTTCCGAGGTCGTTCTAATAATGAATCCGAGATAATCCGAGGCCTGTGTACAGAATTCATGACAATAGTTTTTATACGGAAATGGGGTGTAAGCCCTTCACCCAACCCAAATTTTCGTGAATGGGTTCGTTCTGCATCTTAAGGTCACCAGAAACAACCCTTCTACACGTTTATATAGCGAGCCGCTTGATCCAAGACAGACGCCCGCTGCAAGCCGTCCCTAACATGGAGAACATACGCTTTCTACACATTTATATAGCGAGCCGCTTGATCCAAGACAGACGCCCGCTCCAAGCCGCACCTAACATGGAGAACAGACGCTTGAGTTGCATTGGTTTTAAGGCGCCAATGACTCGCCATAGTGCAGAATCATTAAGTATAAGCAGTATTTACTCTGTCCCTCTCAACTACACCAACCACTTCTGTTAGCGTTACCCAGGTAGCACGGCATGGACGTAGAATTTCGGATTTTCGCTACCGTTTATTGTTTATTGTTCGACGAATTGTAATGCTACGTTCGATATTAGAATCAACTTCCATAATGTAACCTGAAACTTTTTCGACTATTCCAATAATTTTCGAAAGCTGTTCAGCCGTTAAATCTATTCAGACATTTCAGCACAGTCATCGTTGTCTGAGTTTTGCTTATAAAAATAATTTTATATATGTATTATGTATGTACATATTAATTTTTAAGAATAATTTTTTCCTAGAATTTTTTCCTTTTCATTTATGTTTTTTTTTGAAAATTTCAAAACCGTACTATAGTGAAACCGGACTAATCGAAGCCGTACTATGCGAGGTATTCCTGTATATATAAATATAATTATGAACTATAAATATAAGTTGGATTGGATTAGATCCATTTGCTGTTGGGATAAAATGTTGATGTTGCCACTGGAAATTATTTCGAGTAATTCTGTTATTATATGATATAAATAGAATACCCAAAAAATAGTTGCTTTGGTGGCTAGGTATAATTTATGGCTTGAAATAATTGGTTTATTCGCAAAAAACTGCTATTATTAAAATGCCTTTAATGCCAGAAAATTTCTGCTTTAGGTTCATTTCCCCAATCATTATCAAATTAAGGAATGAAACATTTAAATTTATCTCCGCTTTTCTTATTTGTTCAAGAATTATTCTTTTAAGGTCGTCTAAATTATAAATATATTGTAAAGATAAATTAAAAATAAACTGTTCGTCGATTAATCTGGCAAGTTGATTATACTTGTTGTTTATAGATCACCCATTATATATTATGGATCACCATGCACTCATAATAGATCACCCAACTGTAACGATTGACTATTTCGAATATTTCTCTAAAAGTAGGAATATTCAGATATAAAGAAATTTCCTAATAATTTGCCAATTCGTTTTACCTCAGGCCTTTCTTCATAGAAGGAAAAGATATAAAAGTTTTTATGTATGTAATTTTAGTTCATTGCCCTCGAACAACACAGCTGTTCAAATTTATTGAGTGTTTAGAAAAGTTGTTCGATCAGATGATATATGTAGATTGTAAAACTTTAAATCTATAATTTTTATTACGATGAAAGCGACAATAAAGAAAGAAACAAAAACATGGAAAATGCTATTTATCTCCGAACATTTTTTGATTCGGGATGTTATGTAAAATAAAATTAAACAATAAAGTTGTAATCAGTAGTGTATTGTGCCACAAGTGTTTTAAATTTTAATTGTTTTGACTAATTAGTTGTTCAAGTTAAATTTGTAAAATCAATCTATTTTTTTTGTTTTAAAACCAGTTAAAATTTTCGTGGCATTTAAATTAAATTTTGTATATGAAGATTTTTTTGATGCAATATGAATAAAACAAACAAATAAAATACAAAGTTCAACATTGTTGATTTATTATGTATGAATGGCATAGTTTTGTATTTTAAATTATGAGCTTGTTTAATTGTTCATTATTCCACACCATTTATTGAAAGATAATTAAATCGATGGCGGTTAAGAAAAGTAAAAGATGATTGTTAGTGGAATCTAAGAAATTGTGTTCAATAAGCGCATACAAATATAGCTCGTCATCAATATTTGAAAGTGAATTTTTTTCAACGCGAAACATATATGTACAAGGTAGTGCTTGAGGACACTTGTATTATGATATTGATTCGGAAGGTCAAAAGTTTGAAGTGTTTGGTCAATTACAGTGTAATTTCGACTCTTCTTTATATGGATATAATACTGGATTTAAACTCGAGGTTATATACAATGGAATTTTGTGACAAATTTCGTTTGGCATTAGCTATCTCACATCAAACTTAGGGAAATAAAATACTTTGTTAAGGAAAAATAGACGATAGTTGTGGGTTGCAAAATTTGAAAAAAACTACATGTATAGAATAAGAGAAGACGAAGATCATCTGATTGTAGTGCATAAAGGAGGGATCAGTTTTACGTATGGAGGGATCAGTTTTTATTAATTTGTTAATTTTTTTCTATTTTTTGATCCACGGGTGTGACAACCCCGCGTACTCCAGTCCCTGCTATTGGCATATGAGTTAACGTGAGATATCGCATACCACTGGCAATAGCAGTGAGATATCACTAGCCAAGGTGATATCTTAGGGGTGCTGGCGGATGAACTGTATTCAGTCAACGGTAGCACTCTCAATCTTAGCTAATTAATATTCCTTGATGCTGGAACGCTGTAGCTTGCTAGAAGAAACGAGCCTTCATATAACTATATATCTGAGCTTTAATCATTGAAAAATATACTGCGTCCCATAATCAAGGATTATGCCATTAGCTGGACTATTGGCAAACCAATTTTAGTTTTGTTCCTGCAAATTTTTAAAATAAATTTGCTTTTTATCTCTTATTTTATTTTTATTTTCCCTATCCTATCACGAAATATTGGCCTATGTCATATTTTATATGTGATAGGATTTATGGTTTAGTTATCCATTATTTAACAAAAAAATATTAAAAAAAAAAAAAACAGATTTGCGTCCATTAACATCCTTTGAACGCATGTTGTTGTGGGACCTTGGTCTTAAAAGGTTTTTATGTGTTGTTGTGACACATATTGTAATGCCTACTACACATCACATTTTATTAAAAAAAAAAAAAAAAAAAATATACAAAACGACCTAATAATGAGGTGCAAACAATTTGTTTTAGAAAGAAGTGGATCATCATATACAATTTAAAATGTAAGCTTTATATTTATTTTATATAATTTTTTGTTCTTGCATAGTCCGTCCTAAATTATTATTAAATTATTTTTTTTAGTTGGCGAAATTTATGGTTAGTGATTTGTTTGTTAGAACAATTAGTGTAAATAAGAGACTTTCCAGGGTCA
Organism: Diogma glabrata; assembly: GCA_963693315.1. Classification (NCBI taxonomy): domain Eukaryota; kingdom Metazoa; phylum Arthropoda; class Insecta; order Diptera; family Cylindrotomidae; genus Diogma; species Diogma glabrata. Next base: position 22,020 of record CAVNZG010001566.1, read on the forward strand.
GGGCATGCGATATTATTTTTTTAAATAGTCCAACAAGGCTCTACACAACCACTTGCTTTTCATTTATTGCCGCATAGTCTAAACTAGCTGGTAGTTCTACTATTGCCGTTTGTGTTTCTCCGTATATGCTTTGCGTATAGATTTAACCACTATTGTCTTGGTGTTGCTGAATTTGGCTTCATAGGCCTCCCAGACTTTATCTTTAGTGTTCACTTCATCTATATTTTTGAACTCAATAGAAGTCTTCCGCATAATCTTCTTTACCTTAGCATCAGTTCCATGAAACCCTACCAATTTGCTCTTGAAACATTGTAGTTTGTGTTCTATCTACAGCAGCTGCAGAAGCAGGTCTCCTTGGGTGGTCTGTCAGCTGTCTTATGTATATTTCCTGAAAGTTCGCTTAAATCCGCATTCGGTTTTACACTTTTTAAAATATTCTCGTTTGCTGCGGTAAGGGGCTTTTGAGGTACTGATTGTTTGTGTTTTGTGGCGCTTTTTCTTTGGTTTTCAACGACTTCTCACTCTGAGTCGGTCTCCTTTGCGCTTTTTCCTTGGTGTTCTGCATAGTTTCAGATTGGATTTGTGGTATTGGAGTTTCACTTCTGACTCCTTTTCCAATCTCTGTGCTAGTGGAAGTTGTTCACTTCCTTTTGCTTGCTGATTTTAATAGAGTAGCACTTGATTGGGGTGCAATTTTTACCTAGACGTTAATTGATGGTAAAACACTCTGCCAGATAAAATGTGGACTATATGGCACGCTTGTTTCTTGGGGTTCGGTACGGTTTCGGTTTTAATTGACTCTAAACATCGAATATTGTGAAAGGCGTTGGACTTAGGTTGTGAGAAGTAAAAAGGCTCCAAAATTCGTTTTTTTATACCAACCCAAGACTCTATTCTACCTTTCTTTTTTACTTATCATTTAAGGGTTCTGCATCCTTTGAGTTGTGGATCTTGATTGTGATCTGAGACCGTTTACGGCTGTTTCGTCTTGTTGGATCGTCCTGTTTATTTTGCGCTTGTAATGATTGGGTTAGTAGGTCTTACCACTCGTTTGTGTTTGCTAGTAGTTTCAATTGATACTCTAGCCTTGTATGTCACCGAAGTAACATTGCCGTCGTTTGATCGCGATGACTGGACGCCTGATTGTTCGCTGACCAATCCAGTGGCACTGGAAACCCGTCTTTCTACACCGATAGTTTTTATTATATGATCTTCTACATGTCAATTTAGTGTGGAGGCTTAGTTTTTAAAACCGGCTTTCTCTATCACCTGAAGAAAAAAACTTTTGCAACCGCTCCTAACTTTGGAAAATCGTCGTTTTGTGCCGTTTATTGGCGTAGATTTCTTTTTGGTACCGTAATTTTTTTAAATCGTTTTAGAACCGTCTTGTAGAAAATGGCCATACCAAGCAATCCTTTTGGACCGGTACAACCTATTATTACCCTCAAGAAGGTATCTGATTTCAGACAATCATCGTTATATCTCTCCATCGTCTGTCTTAAGTGGACCAAAAATGTAGTGTAAAATCGTACGTTCAAATACAGATAAATGTGATTTGTCATTTTGTGTAAAGGTGAACGTTTGTGACCCATAGATAACCACCGGTCTTATCAAAATAATGTATAACTTGAGTTTGGTGTTAGTTGGCATTGTCAATTTGCTCGTCACACATAATAATTGAAATATCGGGAAGCTCGGTGTTTGATCTGGAAACAATCTATAGCCGTGTTTTAGTGGAACTAAAATTGATCAAATTTTTATCACCCCAATAGGCGACTTTTTAGAAGTCCTCGTTTACATTTATGGCAGCACCTCTTCGAGCGGGATTTATTCGTTGGTACATTTTACCCTTTGAAAGGGGAACGAATGACTTGTGCAGCAAACCTATATTGTATTACTGGTGATTTTATATAGTTGGTTGATATAAATTAAAAAAAGAGTGAGGGAGAAAACTGAGCCTTGACTTACAAGAAATTGATAGTACTCCATTAGAAAAAGATTTAGGAAATTTTTTGGAATTTTTGACCTGTAAAATTGGATAAAAATATTCGAAAAAATTTTGAGGGTAGTTTTCTCCCAATTATTTTGGGGTTTTAAAGTTAAAAATTAATTTTTCCAAATGTATGACACGTTTTTTTTTTAAATTTAGTTTAAAATATGTGCTTTCAATTAATTCTTGTCGCGTAATGGAAGTAGTATCGATGTGAGCACTACACCTTTTCCAATTGTAATTCAGAAAGTATAAACTGTAATTCAGATTAACCATTTGCAATTCAGAAAGTATCAATTGTAATTTAGATTAGTAAATTTTAATTCAGAAAGCATCAATCGTAATTCAGATTAGTTAATTGCAATTCAGAAAACAGCCATTGTAATTCAGAAAGCGGCAATTGTAGTTCAGAGAGCTCTATAGTTGTAGTATAGACAAATCGGAAATTTTTATTAATTTTCTTTTTACTTTAATTTGACAAAAACACTCTGTGTTAACTTGGAAATGTGATGTATGTAATGCTCACACAATAAAATAATTGTTTTTATCATAATCTAGCTATTTGTTTTGATTGTATTAATTAATAAATAATAATTAAATTGTATATAGATACCGTTGTTAATGCTTGTAAAAGAAATAATAATCAATATGTTTTGAGTTGTGATAAGTTACTGGAAGAGTAAAGATTCAGTAGATAATATACATTGTTTGCCTTTAAATAAATTGTGTAAATATTATAATTTATATATCGTGTTATGTGTTTTACTTAAGCCCATGGAAGTTAAGGTATCCCGATAGCCCAGAATATAACATTGGCGACGAGGATGGGATAGGTATCAAAATTTTTATTATATCTAAAGATTAATATATACGACTTTCCTTTTAAATTTGGCTAATAAACTTTTAAATTATAAAACAAACAAAAATAAACAGTGAGACAAATAATTAACTAAAAAATACAGTGAACAGTGAATCAGTGAAACAGTTATTAAAAAACTTGTACAGTATGTCGTTAATTGGTGCAATAGAAAGTTTTCAACCGGGCGGAGATTTCGAAGAGTATATTATGAGGATGAATCAACTATTTAAGTGTAACAGTACGGAAAAAGAAAAAAAAGTTTCATTATTTATTACACTCGCTGGTAGCGAAACTTTTAGTATTTTAAGAAAACTAGCTTATCCAGATGATCCGACAGAAAAATCATATGAAGAAATTATAAAAGTTTTAAAATTACATTTTACTCCACAAAGAAATGTTATTGCGGAAAGTTTTAAATTTTTGAAACGAGATCAATTTCCAAATGAAACGATAATGGAATACATTATCGAGTTAAAATCTTTAGCAACAACGTGCGAATACAACGAGTTTCTAGATCGAATGCTACGGGATAGATTCGTAACGGGTCTCAAGGACAACGAAATACAAGGTTTTGTTTTAAATAAGAGTGAAAATAAAACCACATTTCAACAAGTTTGTGATCAAGCGCTACAGTTGGAGCTAACCCGCAAGGAACAAAAGGGAATTAGAGATGATTTACGTGCCAATGTGCATTCTGTGTCACCTGCAGAAACAACTAATTTTCAACATTCATCAAGGCAGCGTTATAGATCAAACCTTCGTAAATCTTCAAGGTCTTCATCAAGAAGTTTATCTAAACATCGTTTTAAGCCATCAAGGTCAAGAAGTGTTCACCATTGTTGGAGATGTCCATACCGTCATCCACCTCAAAATTGCCCAGCAATAAAAATGAATTGTTACAGATGTGGCGTGCAAGGTCATCATGCAAAGAAATGCAACAAAAAGGGCGTAAATACTTTAAATTTTAATAACCTTAGAATAAATAATATTAATTCCATACTAACTTCACCTTCATACACCTATTTTCAAGCGAAAGTACTGTAGGTTTTTTGTAAATAAAATGGTACTGAGTGATCCGATTCTAAATCGGCTTTCAATTTTAAATAGCTCAATTATGGTAGAGTATTTTGGTATATAATTTGTTTTTTTATCCCAACTAAATCATTAAAAAAATTAATTTAAAGTTTGATAAAAGTTTTTCAATAGAACAAAATCAAAAAAAAAATCAGAAAATAATAGAATTTTTAATTTTATTTCATAAATAATTGACTAAATTGTTTAACAATATTTGATTATTTGATTAATTCATTAAATTTAATCAATATTAATATAATATAAAGTTAATATCTTATGTGACCGCCTTGTGCTGCAATCATTTCACGCATTCTATTAGACATTGAAATTAACAAATTGATGAAATATTGGCGCCAATCAACGCCTCTCATCATGTTGTGCGCTCTCACAATGGCATCCGAGACCTCATCATCACTTGGTGTTCACTCCTAACTTTGCCTTTGATCTCTGACCCGACATTCTCAACAGGATTTATCTCTGGAGAGAGACTGAAAATACAAATTTCTACATTAATTAAATATTTAAAATTACAAGATAAAATTAATTCACCTCGGGGGATCAAACACAAAATCCCGTGTATCGCCTATATTTTCATTAATCTATTGTTTGACTGTTGAGAATGTCGGGTCGGAGATCAAAGGCAAAGTTAGGAGTGAACACCAATTGTTTCACAGTAATGATGAGGTCTGGGATGCCATTGTGAGAGCGCACAACATGATGAGAGGCGTTGATTGGCGCCAATATTTCATCAATTTGTTAAATTTAATGTCTAATAGAATGCGCGAAATTATTGCAGTATAAGGCGGTCACATAAGATATTAACTTTATATTATATTAATATTAATTAAATTTAATGAATTAATCAAATAATCAAATATTGTTAAACAATTTAGTCAATTATTTATGGAATAAAATTAAAAATTCTGTTATTTTCTGATTTTTTTTGATTTTTTTCTATTGAAAAACTTTTATCAAACTTTAAATTAATTTTTTTAATGATTTATTTGGGATAAAATAACATTATATACCAAAATACTCCACCAATATTGAGCTATTTAAAATTGAAAACGGATTTATAATCGGATCACCCAGTACCATTTTATTTACAAAAAACCAACAGTACTTTCGCTTGAAAATAGGTGTATATTAAATTAAAAATAGCTAAATATTATATTGATTTTGAAATTGATACTGGTGCATGTTGTTCAGTAATAGATTATCAAACGTACGAAAACTATTTTTCAGATTTTTCAATAAAAACTTATTACAATGTTAACTCTGTACATCTAATTTCAGGAAATAATGTTGAAGTTGTTGGTGGAATAGCAGTAACTGTGATATATGGTGATAAAAAAGCTGACGCAGTACTTACAATATTAAAAACGGTCGAACCTTTTCAGCCAATCCTGGGTCGAGACTGGTTAGATGAGCTGTTTGGAAACTGGAGAGAATTTTTTAATTTTTTCTATTACGGTAAATTTGTACCAAATTTATCATCACATTTACATGCGTTATATGCACTTCTTAAAAAAGATAATAGTTTTGAGTGGAATAACGATTGCGATAAAGCATTTGCAAGTTGTAAATCATTTTTAGTAAGTTGTGATAATATCTTGACTCACTACGATCCTAGTAAACCTATGGTAATAGTTTGTGATGCCAGTCCCTATGGAGTGGGTGCGGTGTTATCACATGTTATTAATGGTAGAGAACGACCCGTTCTTTACGCTTCCTCATCCTTAAGTCCTGCAGAACAGAATTACAGCCAATTACATAGGGAAGCTTTAGCCGTTATTTTTGCAGTGAAAAAATTTAACAAATATATTTATGGGAAGAAATTTATTATATATAGTGATCATAAACCGCTGAAATATATTTTTAGTAGCACAAAAAATCTTTCTGCAGTAGCTGCTGCAAGAATTCAACGTTGGGGTATTATTTTGTCTGGTTATGAATATGAAATTCAATACCGTAAAAGTTCTTTAATGGCTAACGCAGATTGTCTCTCACGTTTACCATTACCAAATGCAACTGAGATCACTGAATCAATTATGGGTTCAAATGTTGAACCTTATTTAAATTCTTTTAATATTGGCTGCGAACAGCCAATTACGAAAGAAATGATTGCCCAAGCAACAAAAAACGATGCTACTTTGTCAACAGTTTATGACTATTTAGTACATAGCTGGCCAAAGGCGAATATTCCCCTCGATTTGAAATCATATTTTAGACTTTCAGATTCTTTGTCGTGTCAAAATGGCTATTTGTTTTTTGGAGATAGGATAGTAATACCACACACCTATAAAAGACAGATTTTGGATCTTTTACATAAGGATCATTGTGGAATAGTGCGAACAAAGCTCTTGGCTAGGTCATCGGTTTGGTGGTTGGGTTTAGATCGGGATATAATAGATTTAATTTCAAATTGTATGGTGTGTAATACAAATAAAAAAATGATTCCAGATTGTCCAAATTACACTTGGGAGAAAAGTGATCGGCCATTTGAAAGAATTCACATGGATTTATTTCAATTTGGGAAATATCATTTTTTGATTTCGGTAGATAGCTTCAGTAAGTGGATTGATGTTTATTTACTGCCGAAAACCGATGCAGCTAATGTGTTGAGCAAGTTAAAACAACAATTTGCAATTTTTGGACTGCCGAGCAAAATCGTAACCGATAACGGTCCACCGTTTAATTCCCAGATGTTCGCGTCGTTCTGTAAAGCTCAGGGTATCAATTTATTACACAGTCCTCCTTATCACCCGGAAAGCAATGGGCTGGCTGAAAGAGGTGTTTATACCGTTAAAGAGTGCTTAAGGAAAAACCTATCGGAAAACGGTGTTTTAGATATTGAGTCACAAATCTTAAATTTTTTATTTTCCTACAGAAATACACCATCAACGGTTACTGGTGCTTCACCAGCAGAACTTGTTTTCAAGAATAAACCTAAAACTTTACTATCATTATCAAAGGATGATGTCAAAAATGAAAAGGTTTCTCATAGTATATCTGATCAAAAATCAAACAAGAAAGTAAGATTCAAGGAAGATATCGTTAAAAAGTCTAGAAACACTTTTGATCTAAAAGATGGTCAAGAGATTTTATATTTCAATAAATTTAATTACAAATTTCAAAAGCTTTCACTAGGTACTGTAATAAGACGTCTTTCTAAGTTTGTGTATCTTATAAATGTGGCAGGAAATATCAAATCTGCGCACAGAAATCAGCTAAAAATTTTTAAAAGGCGCGAAAATTATTTGGAATATTTACCAACAAAAAAATCAGATTTTAAATTTAGTTATAAACGCAAACGGGATGATTCACATGTCTACCACCCCAGATCAAAACGCACACGTTATTTACTGAGAGAGATACCCAGAAATCAATATTATATTTAAAATAAATATTAAAATAAATAAAAGCTTAATTATTTTTAAAGGGGAGAAGAGTGTGATGTATGTAATGCTCACACAATAAAATAATTGTTTTTATCATAATCTAGCTATTTGTTTTGATTGTATTAATTAATAAATAATAATTAAATTGTATATAGATACCGTTGTTAATGCTTGTAAAAGAAATAATAATCAATATGTTTTGAGTTGTGATAAGTTACTCGAAAAGTAAAGATTCAGTAGATAATATACATTGTTTGCCTTTAAATAAATTGTGTAAATATTATAATTTATATATCGTGTTATGTGTTTTACTTAAGCCCATGGAAGTTAAGGTATCCCGATAGCCCAGAATATAACAGGAAATATCTGGATTAATTTTAAAATTGAACAAAATAGAGGGGAGTCTCCCGAACACCTGTTTATTTGAATCATGAATTATTTCTTATACTGGCTTTTAATCTTATTGAAACTTAGTATATTATACGGTTTTAGTATACAATTTTCAACATACCTGCATCTGGTTTGTCACTTCCAGTTAAATTTTATTTTTGAATTTTTTTAAAGTTTCTATACTATAGCCTACAGTTACAAATCGATTTTCATCAAACGTTGGCAAAAGGTTTCAATCAATATGAGAAAGATTTCATTAGCATAATTGGGTATCCTGAAATAGGGCAATATCAGTTGCCAGTTAATATCAGTTTGAGGTTATATAAACAAATTACATAATATTGTTTAACTTCGTATTTGTGTTTTCGGAATAGGGCCCAGCATTCAATGATGAAGTGATTATGATGGTACTTATAGGAAAAGTTCCAATTAGTGTGAGCAGATATTGATCAACTTTAGCACCTGTTTATTTCAAACTTCAATAACATCAGTTTCTTGGATTTTGACTAAACTTGGTAAATATATTTAAAGTATATTTTTTAACAGTTCATTTTCTTAACTTCCGGTTTGTCTAATCCAGCAAATTTTTTTTCTTCTTCTATTCGTATAACAAAATTTATGTCTGATGGGATACTACAGTTTTCTTTAATGGACTAATTTTTATGAAGCTTCTCCAAAAGATGGATATTTATAGGAGAAGGAACTGGTAATGGTTCATGGGGACGTAATTCTATAATATCATATTTCTTTTTTTTAAATCTCATAGATTCACCTTATGTTTATTAAAAGTCTTTTATTAATTTAATAATATTCTTGTCGATTTCGAAAACTCTCTTCGTAAAATTCATTCATAAGGATAGAACTATGCTTTGATAGAACTATGCTAATGTTCGTATGAATAATAAATTGAAAATCTTTTAAAGACAATAATACATACTATTGAAATTGAAATAATTATATTGAAATTTTGTGAAATATAACCAAAGGAGGCGAGATTTTTTTTGAATAAATTTGTCGACATGACGATATTATATAGTAATACTTGAAATTTGAATTCATTTTGAAATCTAAAACATTTGAATTTTGTTTTAACATTTAAAAATCATTAATTTAAAAATTTTAAAAGTTAAATACAAAAGTTATATACAAAAAGTTAAATTTCAATATAAGAATGGAGCTCAAAGACAAATGCGCTATTTGTCAAGTTGCAATGACAAGAAACGCAATCATTCGACTGCTGCCATGTCTGCATTTACTTTACACAAAGTGCGCTCAACCTTTAATAAATGTTGTAGACAGAAACTGTCCTATCTGCCATCAGAAGGAAAAAATATAAGAAAAATCATGAGAAAGATCGTGAAAGGCTATAGTAAATTGTGCCAACAAGGTTATGAATGGATAGTTTTGGCTGAAACGTTAGATATTAACTACAAGACTGTATATCACTGGATCAAATCTGGGCGTGATAAAATGTTACCAAAAGGAGGGGTGAAGCCAAAAATTCTGAGTGAGGCTGGATCTGATTTAATGGTTTCATGGGTAGAAGTGGTAGTGGTAGACTGTGGCATTATATTGAAATAATTTAGAGAAACATGTATGAGGAAATTTAACAAATTGCTGTCTGTTTCAACTATAGGTAACTACTTGGAAGGCAGACTTTTAACATTAAAACAAGTACACGTTGAACCTGCAACTATGAATTAAGAAGCAAATAAACTAAAACGATTTGAATATGTCCAACGATTGAAGCAGTATATTCAGCAGGGAAAAACAAATTATATGGATGGATGAAACCAATTTCAATTTATTTTGCCGTCGATCAAAAGGTCGTGCAAAAACTGGACAAAGAGCAGTTCAACAACTCCCAGCATCAAGAGGTCCAAATATACACTTAATTGGAGCAATTTTTAGGACAGGTATAATATTCATGGAACCCAGAAGAGTTCATTTACAGCCCAGTTAGCAAATGAATGAGTAGTTTGCTAATGCAAAAGTGGCAAGAAATGGGCAACCAACTGGCAGATGTTGTCATTGTTACAGACAACGCACCTTGTCATTGACAGCTTGAAAGAGTCATTAATGGTACGAAAGCATCTCTTTTGCGGCTAGGACCTGATTCGCCCATGTTAAATCCTATTGAGAATATTTGGTGAAAAATAAAATCATATATGCCAAAAACAACATTCGTGTTCCAGAAGTTGCAGGACCTGGTGTAATGGAACAAAGGTTGATCTACCTGGAGAATATCATAGATCAGGCAAAAATAACCATAGTAGGAAGTGATTGTGCTTGTGCTGTGCAACACTGCACAGTACACCAAACATTAATTTATTTTAAAAGCATTTTTAATTCTGAATTTTTATTTTAATTTAAATTAAATTTTGTTTTTTAAAAAATTATATATATTAAAAAGTTATATGGAATAAAATTGCACTTTTAATAAATATTATTTTCTTTCTGAATAACAATTGACTGTTTCTGAATTACATGTTGATATTCTTGAATTGGAGTTGATTGATTTGAATAACAATTAATACTTTCCGAATTACAATTGATGCTTTCTGACGTACAATTGATACTTTCTGAATTACCATTGAATAATCTGAATTACAATTTATACATTCTGAATTACAACTGACTATTCTGAATTACAATGGATACTTTCTGAATTAAAACTAACTATTCTAAATTTCATTTGATGCTTTCTGAAATAAAGTTGATACTTTCTGAAATACAGTTGGAAAAGGTGTAGAAGGCGCTGAAGGTATGAAAACAAGATTTTCATGTAGTTCTAAAACTTTATGATTTTTTTCTCGGAAACAGCACCATGTAGGAAGATTTTGCCTTTGATAATGTTGTCTTAAAACTTTAAGTTGATTACGAATATATTTTTCGATTTGCAAAATTCGTCAAAATAAAAATTATTGGCCGCCATATTGAAGCCGCAATTTTTAATTTAAATAATTTGACACCAGGCTTATATTCAGTAATCGTAATTATCTTATAATACTGTTACGTTTTTCCTAACCTTACTTCGAATTGGCTTTAATCACAATTCGGTAAACACAATTCCCAATCTCTTCCGAGTTCGATCACTGATTAGTTAACAAACACACGAGGTTTTATTTAGTATTCAACTTCTTCATTGTTCCACAACAACGAGAAACAATAGAGCAAACAATATTCCTAACTAGAATATTCTTTCAACAGCTTCAGAAACTCCAAACGTTTATTGTAGAAATTTTCAGTAACACAACGTTCAAAATTATACACAAATAATTTCTACTCAATAACAATTATAACTTTATTCACAATAACTAATTTAAAAATCACTTTCATAATTTTAACTTTACTTATTCCAGGTTTAAAATAAAACTAATTTATGCTGCAAGAGGTAAATTGCTTATATACGATTCTGCACAACTTCTAGAAAATTCGAGGTCACTTTTCAGAAACCTTGAGAAAACACTAGAATACTCGATTATTTTACGTTATGATGATATGATTCATAAAGTAAATTTATGTTGACCCAATTTCTAAGAAATACAACAAAAACACTTCATTTCATTAATTTGTTGCTGTGTTTTGTTGTGATTTGATTTGTCTGAAAGTGATTGTAATCGTCTGGATTTTTCTGTAATCGTAAGAATACCCTCCACTTAAGCCTGCTCGTTCCGAACAGGATCTAGATCTCTCTTCCAATTGTTGAATCCAAACATTTTTTCTTCTTCTATTTCCCAAGCTGTTCTGTTCATAATTACTTCCGGTCCTTTGGTACCTTTTGTTAGGCCTTGACCATAACTTTTTTCTATGTTGGTCCACCTTGTCGAGTTTCGATTTTCACTACTTTGGACGTTCTCATTTTCTTTGCTCTTTGAGTTTTTCATTCTTGCATATCCCCGAACTATTCCTATTTGCCTTGTTTTTAGCTGCAATTCGGCCCCGTTTGAAGCTACTTGAACTACTTCATTTACGTTCTTCACTTCGTTATGGACCGGAACTTGTTTCCTTTTATGCTTTCGGCGTTTGTTTACACGTCTGTGTCGGTTGACATTTCTGTCCCTCATCTGTTTGGATGATGGTTCTGAATTCTCCTCTGCGTTGCATGGTTTCTCATCGCTGCTAACATCTATGGACTCTGCCTCATTCACAGTGTAACAGTTCACCTCAACGTTTACGGCTTTCGGCATGCTTGATACTTAGCTTGATATAAATTTCAATTCTATCTGGTTGAGGTTGATGCATTTTAATATTTAAATTAATCACAACAACAAAATATCATATAAATAACATTTAAATGTTACAACAAAACGATTCATAAAAACAAAACAAATCCCTTAGAAATGATAATCTTCCAACCTTCGTATCTTGTAAAATCAGGAAATAAAATAGAACACAAATAAGACAAAACGGGGATCATTTCGTTTTAATGATAATAAAAATTACTGCACCCTTTTTCCATCCACGTTTTTTTTGTCTTATTTTATTAAAATTTATTTGGTTTTTATTGAAATCAAAAATTGTGCTTCTTCCACTCTATTGTTGTAAGATTTTAACAGAGACAAAATAAATTCTTGGTTGTGAGACAAATTAACATTTAAATTGAACAACAGACTTCTTCTTGTTTTGTTGTTGTATTTTTTGTTTCTTGTATTTAACTTTTCCATCCCTATTCTTCTTAAATTGTTGTTGTTTTTTGGGTATTTTCTTAAACTACAAGAAGTAGAGGATTCCTCATCCTTTTTTTACCATATCTGTTACATACAGATGATTTTATTTACGTTTGTGTCTTTTGTCTTAAGGATTAGATGTAATTTGATGCGTGTTTTAAAATTTATGTAAGGATAATGATGAAGATAAAGAAATTCGTCTGCAAATAAAAATTTGTTTTTGATGTTGAGTAATTAGAATAAATTAAAAGTGTAAGTATAGGAAGGTATCATATTAGGATTTAGATCTCAGTCTCTGACATTTAAATTTTTGTTGTTGTTGAAATTTTATCTATAATGAAATCGTTGTATTGTGAATATCTTCCGGGCATTGAGGTGAACTGTTTTTGTAATGGAGATTGAACATTGTATTATTTGTTGCAAAAACATACAAACTTTACGTTACAGTTCACATGTTCACCATCCTTTTTGCCATAAAAAATTTATTTTTAATGAGATTTCCTTGAATTTCGTTAAAAATAAATAGAATTCAATTTACATGTACGGAAAATTAATGATTGATTGAAGATTGAAAACATTTATTTCTGTTTTTGTGTTCTTTTGAAGAAAAAATATGTTTTCTTTATATTCATATTGATATTTTATGTTACTCTAACTCATAATAGAAAATTTTCTTTTTTATGATGTTACGCATTGAAAATTATTCATTATGAACTCCCACATCAAATTTTTGTTAGATATGACTTTGAACGAATATGTAATGTAATAAACATATAAAGGAATAAAATTTGTTTATTTTTTCTTTTTAACAAAAATAAATTGACGAATTAAATTGATTGATTAGATTGAAATTATATTAGTGTAATAATGTGAACTTTTTTTCATCTGGAAAATAAAATTTTGAACGGATGATGGAGCAGATGAACCCATAATTCTGGATTTTTAAAATTTATTCTTGGAGCGAATGATGTATTATGGTATGAAATTAACATTAAAGAAGGTTCGATTTATTTTTAAACGTCTTGGTACCCACAGTACAAAAACCCAACTGTTCTAGCTGATATTTAAAACATTTTATTCGTTTGTTAAACATTACTTCTTAGTCTAAGTTTGGTCTTGCTAACTAGCTTGACAATCTTCAGATGACATAAAAAAACTGTCTCAACAAAGAGCTGAAGTTTTAGACCCAACTATTTACTGGAGCAGTGATGAGCACTATATAAAAAAATACAACTGTGTTTGTAACTAAACTTTGACCAAAAATAGTCTCGTAAGAGTACTGTGGAATGAACCTCTTTTACAGTCTACAAGAGGTGAAGCATAAGATATTATAATAAATAGTCCAAAAAACAAACTGAAGATTTAAACACATTAGAACCTGAAGCAGAGTATGCAGTGAATAATTGAGCTATATATTCTTTTGGATCCGAATTCTCAGAAATTGTATTTTTTTGTATAATACATTTTTACCGCATACATTTTCTACAACTATCTGGTTGTTTTGTTGGTGCAACGATTTTTGTTTAGAGTAACATTTTTCTTAATGTTGTATAATTATTCAACAAATCACCTGATTATTTTTGGTGCAGCGATTTTTGTATCATTCAAAAATCATCAGATGAATGCAACAATTTTGGTGTTTACATAGACTATTATTGAGGTAACGGTTTTTATATGAGTCAAAAATCCCTGATTAACTTGTTGCAATAATTTTATTTTTGAATGATGCCACAATTCTATTAATTTTGAATAACTATTCAACAAATCACCTGATTATTATTGTCGCAACAATTATGACATTTACATAAATTATTATAGGTGCAACGATTTTTATATTATTGCACGAATTTCTTTAATATTTTTAGAGAAACTAGTTTAATATTTACATAATTATTATTCAAGCAATGATTTTTGTATGAGTCAACAGTTACCTGGTTATTTTGGTGCAACAAGTTTTTTTTATTACATTATTTAAAAATCACCTGTTTGGTGATATGTGAAAAAATGAAAAATAAATTTAGTAAATTTTATATGTGAATTATTCAACAATCACTTGGTTGTTTTGGTTCAACTATTTTGTTATGTTTAATCTAGTTATTGGTACAATACATTTTTTTGCTGCATTATTCAAAACTAAACTGTTTGTTTTTGTGAAACTATTTTTTATGTGAATTATTCAACAATCACCTGTTTAGGTGCAACAAAATTGTTATGTGAATTACTCAACAATCACCTAGTTATTGTGGAACGACAAGATTTGTTATTACATTATTCAACGATGCTTTTCTTGTATGGCGGGTCAGATTCGGAACCAAACATGGAGTGAGCTAATTTTTTTAATTAAAACTTGATAGTCAAAGTAGATGAAGGAGTGTAGATGGCCTTTTTAGTTTTTTTCCTTCCTTTGGGTCGTCAGAGTCTACTATTCTTTCAATATTTGTGTCTGTTCACCTGATAATTATTGCGTACCTCCAGCATTTGTGTAGGGCCAAGGCTAAAGTTTCATCGAAACCCTTTACTTAAGCTTGCCGGCACAAAATTAAGGAGCCCGTACCCTCAAGTCGTGAATATTGCTTATGATAGTCCTGACCTCTAATCAGCCGCTCGACCCGAACCCATGTCAGTGTCTTATTCCATGTCTTATTCATCCTAGAGCATTACTGCTCTGGTTTGATTAAACTATCCAATCAACTCCTTGGACTGCCTTAAGCCAGGTTTTGGACCGTTTCATCATAATTATTGCCTCCATCCTTTCGTGGAGGATTTACGCACCGAATCCACAAAAGGGTTCTGGACAAAAGATGTTAAAGCACCTCGCCTTAGTTATACTTTCACCTATTGGCAAATAGCGAAACTAGCTAGAAAATTAAAGGAAAATAACTAACTCAGTTACAGAAATAAAATTTTGAAAGAGGAATTATAGTGTTTAGTACCTGGGCCCACGCCGATTTCATTAGATGATTACCACATATTTTATTATTCGTGAGGGGTCCTGTCCTTGATGAGTCCGAAAACTTTTGTTCTGTCAACTTCCTCGATTCGGCCGCTTTTTCGTTCAGGAAGCTTTGAAAAATGCCAATTGCCCGGGATCTTGTAAATTTTGTTTTTTTAACTATGGGAGTTGGAAATTCATTTTAGAACACGAGGGTAACCTTGTTTGACAAAAAATTGTCTGCTGTTGTCCAGTCCAACAGCCCAAACTAGGGATGGAAAGATTTATAGAAATTTTTTCGAGTGTTTACCATGTGATAATTGGATCCGGATTATTTTTTCTGTCGACTGTTGACGGATCAATGAATTGTCTTAATTCAATCGGCAACCCGCCTATCTTATCACTGTCATTATTTTGATGGTTTTGTTGCATAGTGTTGTCTACAAAATCCTATTACCATTACCATTTGAAGATCGTTGATGATCTGCAGGGTATATTCACTTTCATGTTCAACCGCAAAACTTTTTGTTGGTGGAATTTATTTTTTCAAGCAATCACGTATATAGATAAAAATTGAACAAATTAATTAAAAAACCCTGACGAAGAAATGTTTTTTTAAATTTAAAGATTCCTTGTGATGAACACATACCGACAATAAATAAAATCCTACTTTTTACATTGGAAGCCGAGCAGCGTAGCAATAGAATATAACTTAACGACTTCTAATGCCAAAAACATCGAACACTAAGCATCGATTCTTGATCGACCTCGCAATTTAAAAATCGATTCTTTATAATCGATTATTTTAACAGAAAAGTCGATTCTCGAGTAGAGTAGAATCGGAATCGACTTTTCCATCCTTAGCCCAAACATACCGAAGTGTCAGTTGTCGGACTCAACAATAGCAGCCACATTTTTCTCGGACAAACTTACCCTCGTGTTTTAAAACAAATTTCCACCACCCATAGTTAAAAAAAAATTGTGATAGCAAATTTACAAAATCGTGGGCAATCGTCATTTTTCGGAGCTTGCCGAACAAAAAGCGGATCGAGAAAAATGGCAAAACAAAAGGGCGTCAAGGACAAGCGCCTCACAAAGTATAAAATATGTGGTAATCATCAAATGGAATCGGCGTGGGCTCAGGGACTAGATGAATTGAGGAGTTATAATGTCAGTAAACTGAAACATTTTCTTGCAGTACCTCATTCAAGATCTAATCAGTCTCTTGAAAAAGATTCAAATGGATTTTGAAGAAAATGTTGGATGTCTTTCAGTAAAATTGTTTGATAAATTGATGAATAAATTGTTGAATAATAACATTTGTTGCCACTAAATCAAATGTCACGTAAGTGGAAAATCGAGCTGATAAGGAAAGGAACAGATATGTTTGATATCTTTATCGGATTCTCACAGTGCATAAATCCATATTAATTAGACAGAATTGAACATTTATAACTTTTTTTTTGTATTTCGGTATCTGTTGATGAAATCCAACACCAATTCTTCTACTAGTTTGATTTCATCCTGATTCGTTACTGGTATTAAGTTTCGGTCATTCAGCTAATCTGATCCTTGGCACGGGTCTCAAAACACCTTTACACCTTTTACATTCACCTTACATCTGGATCGTTTGATTGCCATAACGTATTGCCATAACTTTACCAGGGGGCGATTACCACACGATTTAACAAACAATTTACCCATCCTAAAGCTTCATACAACAACAATCGGATTAGCAATAAACTTTAATTCGTTAAAAAAAATTAAAACAAATAAATAAAATATCTTAATTAAATTTTCTACATAAAACGACAGAAAATTTCAATTAAATTTAAATCAAATCTATAAAAATAAAAAATAAAAAATTATGTAAACGACTATTAGAATTCTATTATTTCTGATTAGAGAACAATAAAATTAGTTTTTTTTTTGGAGTTAAGTGAACCAAAAACGACAAAAGAAGGTCATTTCTATGATATTGTTGTATTCTTATTGTATTACATATCTTTAGAATTAATAACCTAAAGCAGTATTTGAAGTGGAACCTTTTATAAAATATTTAAAATTCAATTAAATCCGTGATTCCTTCTAACTTCAGAGTTGAAGGTTTTTTTGTTTATCAATTGAAGTGTTGAAGGGTTGAAGTGTTTTAAACGTTTACATAGTTATTTTTATCTAAGTAAACATTTATTAAATTTGCGATTTCTTAACACTTGAACCCGAAGCAAAACGTATTCTAGACTGAGTTGTAGAAATTTGACCATTTTTTCTTTTCCTGAAACTTAGCATATAAGGTTTAATTGGTTTATTTTACAATTTTTTTAAAATGGATTGTTTGAGCATAGCGGGCACCTCAACATGCTTGAGAAATGAAAATTTTGCCAATCCGAGGTAACTTTGAAATTAAATTGCTCCAGAACGGCTATACCGGTTTGAACAAACTTTTATTTTGATAGGTGATTAGTTATTTTCTATCGATTAGTTAATCTTCTGAAATTAATTAAACGATTTTGTAATTAAATTGAAAATTAAAATATTAAAAATACTTTTTTTACTTCAAGCTGCGAAAATGTCATTTTAATATATAGTAAAACCTATGTGAAAGTGAAACTTTTTCTAAGTAGTGACTGAAAATGTTTTCAGTCACTAGGACTGAAAGTAAATAAGTTTCGGTGGTCGCCTACAGGTGGTGGTTATTTAAAGGATTGAATATTTGATTGAATATTTGAGATTTTGATCGAAACGAATCGAAACTAATCATTATATCAATTGTGTGTAATTAGTTAATTAAACTAATAATGAGTGTATTTTTTTTCTATATCGGAGAAATCGGAGCGATAAAATAAAATTTGTATCAGATATATCGTATAATTTTTGCCTCCGATAATTAACTTTCAAATATAAAATATATTCTCTGAGTTCTTTCCGACAAAAAAAAAAAAAATAAAAAAAAATTTATTAAAAAAATAAATAAATTTTATTAAAAATTTTTATTTTTATTTGTTTTTAATTGAAACTTTACCTACAATTTTTTAAATTTATACTTTAAACGATGACTTCCAGTCGGTAAAAAAAATATCTGTAATATCTGTAAAAGTTTTTAGAGAAAATATATGAACTTTTTTCATTATTCATATTGTCAAATTCATCTATTAAAAACTTACAAAACGACATATCTAAATGTGACTGTGTAAAAAATAAACAAGATTGGATTTTGTATATAGCATTTTTACCAGTGTAAAATAATGTTATTATTGTGTTCGCCTGTTATTATTCCATCTGTAGGCGAACACAATAATTTTTTTTTTTTATACTAAGTTAGACATGTTTAGTGTTAATTTAAATAAATTATAAATTAACGTCTCTGAATATCCGAAGATACCATGCCAACTGTGGATTGTGGAAATGGATTATGTTTCTTTAAGAAATTGGTGGACATGGAATTTAAAAAGTTGGGGATTAAAATAATCAGGGAAAACCCATAAGAGCGAGGAATTCCAAAGATAAGAAACACGGTTGAAAAAATCACGTTGAAAGGCGACAGTTCTCCATTTTGTTATTTGAACGGTGAATGGGTGGGCCATGGCTGATGCTCTGGTTGAACGAGAAAAAATAGCGGGTTTGGGTAGTATTGATTTGATCTCCTCTGAAGAGTACTCATTCATAATGTATTTGTAAAATATCTTCAAATCAGCGACATTTCTTCTATGCTGTAACGAATCAAGCTCGTTTGTAAGACTTGAATTGCCGATCAATTTAATTGCTTTCCGTTGGACAGTGTCTAGACATTTTAAAGAGGTTGGGTATGCACCACCCCAAATGTGAGAACAGTGCTCCATGAAGGGGCGAATAAATGATTTATATAATAAAAGAAGCTGTTCGCTATTAAAAAAACTTACGACAACGCCATAGATATCTTAATTTTTGAACCGCGCTATTAGCAAGATTGAAAATGTGAGTATTCCATTTCATATCATTTTCAACCTCAACCCCCAAAAGTTTGATAGATTCCTTTTCTTCTAGATCGTTAAAATCAAATTTTAATGGAAAAAGGTTGGATGTAGATGATCTTGTAAAGTGGCAAAACTGTGTTTTACTTGCATTGAATTCTACACTGTTTGTATGACCACATTCTAAAATTGTTTTAAGATCAGAGTTTAAGGAATCCGTCGAATTAGATCTATGGTTATTAATAACATCAGATGTCCGTTGCCTTTGTGTTTCATGGGATGCATGTAGCGTACTATCATCGGCGAAACTATGAATGGAATGAACGGTGGAATCTAACAAATCGTTGATATATATAAGAAAAAGGGTGGGAGACACAGATGATCCTTGAGGCACTCCTGCGTTGGTAGAAAATGTTTCCGATGATATCCCATCGATATTTACTCGAAACTCTCTCCCAGTTAAAAAGTTTTGAATCCAAGAAATAAGTTGCTCTTCAACACCATAACATCTCATCGTACATATAAGATTGTCATGCCATACTTTGTCAAAGGCCTTGGATATATCCAGGGCAATGCCAAATGTTTCACCATGGTGCTCGAGCGACTTGTTCCAGACATGTGTTACATAAGATAGCAAATCTCCTGTCGATCGTGCCTGTCGAAACCCATATTGCCCATTATTACTAAAACCCATTATTACTTAACCCATTATTACTAAAAACTGACTGGCGCAAAGTTTAAGCCCAGGTAGTGATACATTATTGCCACTTTGGTTTTAGAAGTAAGTATCTGACAGATGGTTTAACCATCCTTGGTAACTTTTCTGCTGTAAATAAACACAGTTAGCTGTTTTTCTCGCATCTGCAAAACCATGAGTTTGGTTTGTATTCCACCATTGATATTAGTAAACCGTTCAATTTCGAGTCGTTCGAAATGTTTTAACTGGTTTCTTGTCTTCTGGTATTCTCTTTTTCATATTCTCAAGATAAGTTATCATCCCACTCTAGTTTCTGAAGCCAAAGTCTGAAATAAAATTTTTAAAATGATTATGGATGGCGAGAGGATCAAACAAACGAGAGCATTCAGAATTTGAGCTGAACAGAATTTGTTTTTATTTGCCAGGTCGTTGTATGTAACGATCTGGTTACTATATTTAAGGCTAGTTTTTGATCACTAAAGAGACATGTTTGAACATTTGAAAAAGACGATTTCGAGTAAAAAATAAATTTGAAAATTTTTAATAGAAAATGTTAGTTCTCCAATTAAAATATAAATGGAGACAGGTATTTTTTTTGTGATATCAGTTTATATAAATAAAATTGTACCTTAGACAATAAAATGGTAAGAAGCCCTACGCAAAGTAAAAGAGTGAATAAATAATAAAATATTAAAATAAATTACTTAATTCAATATATCACATAAAAGTTTAATTGTTTTGAATTTTAAAGAAAAAAATGAAAGTGTCTCTTATATAAATGTGATCCAAAGCATAGATTGAATTGATTATAAAAGAGTATCAAGAGTATCAGTATCACAAATTGTAAAAAATATAATTTTCTTGCTTTTAATGTGAAAAACTAATTAATAGCGATTTAAATTAAAATAAAACTTAAAAACGCGATCGTTGTAGTAATAATTACCGTAATAGTAAAAATAAGGTTCTGTTACAAACCAAAAGAAGAAAAAACTGAAGACCGAAAGGAAATTGGTGGCAAATTCCAGTTAAGTAAAGTTTTTTTTTATTTTTTTAAATCTCATAATTTTGCATAAATATTTTTGGTAACTTTGAATTATACGTTTTTTGATTAATTATTACTAATCATATCGAGTGAGAGATCTTCCTGGGCCAGAGGCTACATGTTGAATTTGTTTTTCTATTAATTTTCTATCTAAAATCTCGGAAATAAATGAAATACCGTTTGTTATTAAGTCTTTGTAAATATAATTACGAAGATAGGCTCCTAAGATATAGTAAGATTTCTCTAATGCAAAATTTGTCTTATCAAAGCCTGCAAACAGACTTAAAGAAAGCGCTTTTAAAATTACTACCTTGATCTGAAAGGATTGTTTTAGGTGATCCGTTTATACAA
Source organism: Diogma glabrata (assembly GCA_963693315.1). NCBI lineage: Eukaryota > Metazoa > Arthropoda > Insecta > Diptera > Cylindrotomidae > Diogma > Diogma glabrata. Next base: position 43,376 of record CAVNZG010001566.1, read on the forward strand.
ATAAAGTTTTTTTACAAAGGCTCTTGCTATTGTATCAGCGTCTTGTGATGGGTTTGGAACAGCTAGAGAGTGCTTCGTTAAGTCATCCTGAATAGTGAGTATGGATATGTTGTTATGTGAAACTTTCAGAGGACCAAATATATCCAAAGCAACTCTTACAAAGGCTTGTGATGAGGTAAACGTTATTTTCATTGGTATTTTCCTAGGACGATTGCACTTATTTACTTTACAATATTTACAGTTTTTAATGACTTCTGCATTGAGTTTTCCTGGTTTATGTTTGATTTCAAAGTCAAATTCGTCTAACTTTATCCGCCATTGTATTAATCTTGATGTTGGATTATTTTTGTTATAGAGCCAGATTTAATTCTTAAGGTTCGTCAAAACCACAAATTTTCTTCCGTATACATATTAAATCGAAAACAATTCATGGCTCAAACTAAAGCTTATAACTCCTATTCAATCGCTGAGTAATTCTTTTCAGCAGAGTTAAGAGTTCGGCTAGCATAATTTATAGGAAGATCACACAGATAGAAATCTAGGATTTTTATGCTTAGCAGCGTATATTCCATGCTTAAATTACGTTAGTTTTCAACCGTAAATAGGCCAGGTATATTATATACTTATAAGGAATACTTGTTCAAAAAATCACTAAGGAGCTTATTATGAATATTATTCAATGCATTTTATAATTATATAGAATAGAAGAATATTTTTCGTAAAAAACCATACCTCTTATTTATAAAATTATGGCACTTAGGAATAATAAGTCATAGAACCAGTCATTTATATTCCTAGCATTTGATGAAGTGTGCAGGTACCGAATAAACCTCACGGTCATGATATGTCATAAGTTATAATCATATCGTATGTTCATATTTCTTATGTTTATATTTATCTATCATTCGAATGGTAAATACAAAGTTTGTATATGTACAACTCACATTCCACAAAAAGGTCTAGTAAATTATAAAAAAAATTTTTTTTCTATTATTTTTTAAATTATTTTTACTGTCGAAAAATTGTATGCCTTCTAAATCTATTCCGTGCACATTTAAAATATAAAATGATTATTAGACATGAAAATTATGACTTTTATTATTCATTTGTTTAGGACTAGTAATCACAGTTTCGTTTCTTTCAATATTTTATGCCAGGGTTTTATATTCCCTGACTAAATATTCATAAAAATGTATGCCTCAAAATTATGGATATTGTAAAAATAGTATAGATTATAGAAGGTGTTTTTATTAGGAATAAACATTTGTCTTATACAAAACTTATGACCTGCAATCATAGCTTTATTTTTATCCGTGCATATTAGTTTTAAATTTGGAATAGAATAGCTTCAATGGCAACTCCCCTCGCATAGTAGGTAATACTAAATTCTTTTGTGAAGTCTGGGTACTGTAACAAATGATGGACCACTAAATAATTTTTCAATAATTTAAAAGATTCTTTACAAAAAGCATTCCAATCATATTTTGTATTCTTTTGAAGCAATTTAACTAAAGAAATGCTAAGTAAAGCATTTCGGATTGTGCTCTTCCTATAACAAAACATTGCGATTTGAAGCGTCTATAATTAAAGACCCGATAAATCATACTTGTTCGATATTCAATTTATCTATGACAAGATCACAAGAAATAATAAAAAAAATTTCTCAGTTTGAGATTTTACCTATTTAATTGCAGTTTAAACGATGTTTTCCGGACTGTGAAAGCCAAGAATAGTTAAGCTTTTTATGAAAAGTAAGCAGTAATTTATGTTTGATAATATAACCAATCAACAATAAACTCCGGTATATAAAAAAGAACAAGAAATAATTTGTGGAAGAAATATGATAACAATAATAATTTAGTTACCCCAATCATTTATTTGAAAGTTTCGATATAATAACTGTAATATTAATGGTGTTGGTGTGATGCTCTCGATGTTTTCGGTCTTTGGGGTTGTTAGGATCCTAGTTCTTCCAGTTCCATTTCCCAATCTTAAATTATGTATCCAAAAACCTTATTTCCAAATCCACACATCCAAACTCGTCAAAATGCGATACAAGCATTTTGATTTCATGACAATTATTTTAAATAAAATAATTGATTTGCTTCATAATACTTTTGCAAATAATAATTTTTAATTATGTTTTGCAGAAAATATGTTTCAAATCAGTTTGTTGACTTTAAAATAAGCGTTATGAAAAAACGATTATTGAAAGTAGGTCAGAGCATTTATAAGTAATGAATCTGATTCTGACCAATAAAAAAATATGTAAATTGATTATATCACGCCTTTTCATTTTTGTTTTCCCCTAATTATTATAAATTAAATAAATCCATACCGTGGACTTATCAAGTAGAAAATTACTTACTTGTATTATAATTAAGATTTAATAAATAAAGTTGTTTCAAAAGTCTAAAGCGTTTTAAGTGTTTTAAAATTAAAGTGGTTTCAACGGTCCGTGGTCCATAATAGGGTCGTCATAGCCCTGACTTTTTGTTTTGTTAATCTAACTCCGTTTACATAGTCTTTTTTGTGTGCATAAATGGCTATTTGTACTGAACTGGGTGATATTGTTGTTCGAACACACATGGCTAAAGCACGTCGGATTACAACTCTGCAAGGCACGTAATCCTCTGAATGCTTCTTGTCGGTGCATCACTAGCCGGTTTAGTATCCATTACAAAGTTGGAATACCCCTTCCAGCGTATAAGTGTTAGATGAATTGATTGTACTATATTAAGTTTATGTCATTTTATCCTACAAAAATTACTTATTCGTTCATATGGTTTTATTCTTTCAAATTTTTTAAAATCTATTTATTTCATCTTTGTTTTTTACCTTATTTTTTATCAACATTTTAACAGCAATTTTTTTATTTTACTTATTCCACTCTGAAAATTTAACATCCACCATTAAACCGCATTCAACCCCTCCCCCCATATAACTGTTTATAATATATGCTCCATTGAAAGTAACGATAAAGTTTTTAATAAGAACTTTAATGAATCTATTTCGTATCTCAACATAATATGTAATCCAAAATTATGCAAATTTTTTTTTCTGCAAGAAAAATTTGTTTTATGTTTTTCTTATTTAATTTTTTAGTTTACTATTTCTTTTATCTTTTATCTTTCATTATGTTGTTGTCGTTTGTTTTTTTCATCTTATAATAATAATAAACTTTTTTTGTTTTGTTCTTTATGTATTTTAAAGTTCTTCGAATGTATTTTTTTTTGTTTTCCTATTTCTGTGAAAATGTAATCAAGGAAATACAATATTCTTTTTTATTTCGTAAATTTTCTATATATATTTGTATGACTTTTAAGTTTTTCATTATGAATGACGAACAGAAGCAACTTGGTTGAAACATATATGTATATATAAATGAATTACCAAAATGGTCAGTTGATAAGTTGCAATCTTTTTGAAACAACAATTTAAAATTAGTATAGAAACGAAACAAAAAAATAAAATTAATAATCGGAAAATTATTAAGACTTCATTATCTTAAATTTACTGATAATTAAAAAAAATACAACTGTGTGTGGAGATTATTATTTTCACTTATCTATCAACCGCTTTTTGAATAAGTTTGTGTATTTGTAAATGCAAAATGAATATTTATATAATGAAAATTTGCTTTTAATTTTTATATTGTAATTAAAATTAAAATTTTTCTGTTGAAGTAATTAATTACTTTATTAATCTAAATGATGATTTAATGTAACATTTTCATATAATAAAGTTTATGTGAAAAATTGTCGAGAACGTTAAGGGCTTAAGAAAATGCATAAAGTTTTTGTTTATGAATGCAGTGTTTACAATACATGGTACTTAAAAGTAACGATAAAGACACTAGCAATAAATGTGATAAAAACGTGGTTACCTTTTTCACTATAATTTATTTTGCTCCAATTGCATAAAGGAATCAGTTTTTGTTGATTTATAAATTACTTTAGTCAGTGGCGTAGCGACATACGGGTTTATTCGGGTCTAAACCCCCCCTCCCCCTCATTGAAATTTTAAAGCTTCTGTAATCTAGAAGAATTGCTCTAGTTTTCTAATATTAAGATTTTTTTCCCTGGTATCTTACGAATGAATTGAACAATTGCTTTCTTTTCGTTTCTTTTCGTTTTCTTTTCTTTCTTTTCGTTTTCTAGAACCCCACCCTCAACATGTTGTCATAGTGATAGCACACATACTCACTAGCACACATACTCAAAAAGTTGACTGCCAGCTGCATGCTACGATGCGTACTATAAGTGGTACTATCAGATCCACCCCTTTTCCTTGGCCCCTGTGTTAAGCAATATCGCTCCAGCTGCACTCAGACGCTCGCATGCTCTTATGCGTGAACATAAAAAGGTAACCAACAACATCACGTTACCCTTACACGAATATTACGGTGACCACACTCGTTGTCGATTGAAGTCAAGAAAGCCTCCACATAAAACTGCCAGCAGCCTGCTGGCAACTAAGTTTAATATCTTGGATGCCTGGGACAGCTCCTGGCATCAATACAACACAACTGGTCTTTCTATTACTAACCCGACTTCTACCCAGCCTGGTTTCAATCTGCCACGTCATAGCTGGACTATACTAAACCGAATAAGAACGAATAATGGACGTTGTGCTGATTCTTTCTACAAGTGGGGTATTTCAGAGTCTCCTGAGTGTAACTGTGTGTCCAATTCGACGGTACAATGGCGACATCTCAGACATCCATTTGGCAACTCCCAATGTAGTAGCATGGATAGACTCGCTCGATGTAAACATCTCATGTTCAAATGTACTGGCCAATGTTCAAATATTTTACTTTTTACTTTTTTAACTAAAAGACGCGTAATCAAATCGATTGTAAGTTAATTTAATGTGTAGCCATGTTATGTTTTAGGTAGATTTCATAGAAGAGTCTACCTATTTTAAGTTTAATTTTTAATGTGTCACAAAAAAAAATAAAAAAAAAATAGTGATACAATAATTTGGAAAAAACAACAAATATTATATCAAAGGTATCTTGTTCCACATATTTTTATTTCAAAATTTATGCAAATTACTTTGGTCTAAAAGACCTAAGTATTACATTCATGAGCTCAAAGTGAAATTCTTACCCCCACTTTTTTGGCATTTCTCGACGTTTTAGAACCTACTGCTTCTAAAACAGCAAAAAAAAATGTATGTCTGTCTGTAGGCCGGCCGGCCGTCATTACCTACGCTGCAGGGAAAACCGCTGGAGGGATTTCAAATTTTTTTCTTTTTAAAAAAAGGTATACTCAAGGGACAGGTCCGAAAGGACGCTGTGTTCGATAACTGTACCGGAAGTGTGTCAAAAAAATCATTATGTGTGTCTATGGCAAATTTTCATATTTTTGGCTTAAAAAACGTTAACATTTGGCTTAAAAAACTAAAAAAAAAAAAAAAACATTAAATTTGGAGAAATCTTGATGGTAGGGATTGGTATGTGAGATCAAAAACTAGATTATTGCATTATAAGTCAAAAAAATGTTTTCAAGTGTGTCAAAAGAAAGATTTTTATTTATTTTTTTACCAAATTTTTGAAAAAAAAAAAAATAAGATTGTTTGTTTGAAAAGAAATTTTATTATTATTATTGAGAATAATGGCATTATAAGTTTGTCAAAAAATGTTGTCAAGTGTGTCAAAAGAAAGGTTTTTATTTATTTTTTACCCAAGTTTTTTAGAAAAAAATAAAATTAATAGTTTTTATGACATGAAATTTTATTATTATTATAGAGAATTGCGGCATTATAAGTTTGTCAAAAAACGATTTCATTTATTTTTTAGCCAATCTTTTGGGATAAAAAATGTAGCTGTTTTTATAACGTAAATGTAATTGCAAATGAAATTGGACATGGACATTTTTGAATTTGTAATAGTTTTTGAAATACTTTTGGAATTTTGAAAAAGTTTGTATTTTTGATTTTGTAATAATTTTTGCAATATATTTAGAATTTCAGAAAAAGTTTTAATTTTTGATTTTGTAAGAATTTTTGGAATATTTTTAAAATTTTGAAAAATTTTTAATTTTTAATTTTCGATTTTATTATAATTTTTGGAATTTTGAAGAAAGTTTTAATTTTTGAATTTGTAATAAATTTTGCAATATTTTTAGAATTTTGGAAAAGTTTAAATTTTTAAGAATTTTTGGATTATTATCGGAATTTAGAAAAAGTTTAAATATTGGATTTTGGAATAAATTTTTGGAATATTTTTTGGAATTTTGAAAAAGTTTGATTTTATTTAATTTTACAATGTTTTTGGAATTTTGATAATAATTTTCCGGCAACGTATTAATGTTTCGTTTTAGTTTTGTAATAAATTTTTAAACAGAGCTAAAAATACTTGTACTTTAACAAAGAGTTATGTTTGATATACATCGTTGCCCAAAACTAAAAACCATGTTCTCATAAAAGTTTTTTGAAGAAAACTATATCAAAATCCATAACCCAGACCGAAGTCTTGATATCTCTGAGCTGTGAGATTTCGGCCCCTCCAAATTTTATAATTTTAATTTAGAATAAACATTTTTTTAAAAATATTTTTGCTTGCGGCGAATAAAAAATAGTATATGATGCACGGACGTAAGCTATTTTGGACTTAATGTGGATGCGAATCTCGGCTAGCACCTTGATTTGCAAACTCTACATACGTCCAAAATCTTTAGATTTACGTCCTAGCATTATAATGTACTATTCTGGCGTCTTTTATTTATGCCCACTGGTCTACTATTTTGTCTACTATTCTTTCTTTATGAGTACCTCTGCAGCCCTATTCCTGTACATCGTGAAATAGGAATTTAGAAATAAATTACAGCAATTTTTTCATAACTTGTATTCCGTGCCGCGGGAAATAACAATTTCGTATTAGAAAATTTCCTTTATTTCATTTATTGCACTTTTTTCTCAATTCTCAATTCCCAGGGAAATGCAGGAACAGACGTACTGGTATTCTTTTTATTTTAAATTACTTATTTGAACGAATCAGCTATTTTTTTTGTTACTCCAAATATTTATTGCTATTAATTTCAATTTGAAGAGAGAAGTTGTGTTCTTGCGTCTTTAAATTTTACAAATAGATTTAGATTTTACATAGTTTACAAGGTAAGAAATCTTTTTCTTTAAAATTAATTATTTAATGTAAAATAATTTAAGATAGTTAAAATAATCATTAATCTATTTTTTAAAAAATCATTAATTAAAAAAGTTAAAATTAAGGAAACATTAAAATGAAGTATATATTATTGTAATGAATTATTAATAAAACTAATTAATTGGTTTATTGGGTTGAACTATTAAGTCTTATAAAATAATCCTTGACCACCCCCCAATGGAAAATTCTGGCTACGCCACTGACTTTAGTCTGCTATCAACAAATGAGTTTACAAGAGTTATCATTTTCAACAGACATAGCAGTGAGATAACCCTAGCCAAGGTTATATATTTAAATTTTAGATGTGCTGGCTGATTAATTCTATTCAGACAATTGCACCTCCCTAAATTTAAGTAGTGTAATATTGCTTAATGAGGTCACGCTATTGTTTGTTCGAAGAAATGAGCTATATCGGGGCACTAATTGTTGCGGAAGACAGTGCGTCGCATTGTCAATGATTATGCTTTTAGTTGGATTATTAGCAACCCTATATTATTTGTAGTCTACCAAATTTGCTTTTTATTCTGATTTTTTTAATTTTTGGTAGATTTCATATAAAAATCTACCTATTGCAATGGGCTTCATCTCGGAATTTCGGAAAAATTTTTGTGCCAAACGACTATATATGATAAGCGGAGACGAAAAAACAAAAAAAAAATTTATATAAGTATATATATAAATATATACATAAACGATATGAGATATAACAAAAACGACCGGCACTCTCACGGTCGCATTTGTTGAGGTAGATCAAAAAAATTTTCTGTACATGTGTGTTCTATTAATATTTCGGACGAGTTCGTGAATCAGCAAAATTCGACACGTGGTTAAGGAACTAGAGCCTTTTTTCTAAAAAAAATTGATTTTTTAAAACCGTTATAACGGCCGTTCGGATAATAGTATTTTAAGAAGGTTAACAAATTTAGATTTTTGTAATCTTTTTTATCAATTTGTTTTAAAAATAGACCTCTGCAATTAGAGGTTCCTGAGTGAGCGGCTCCAACAAAAAAGTTTGCAAAAAAATATTTTTTTGGAAACAACCGGCACTCTCACGGTCGCATTTGTAGAGCCAGATCAAAAAACCTTTTCTAAAAATGTGCGTTTTATTAATATCTTGGACTAGTTTGTAAATCAGCCAAATCCGACACATGGTTAAGAAACTAGAGGCTTTACACTATAAAAAAACTCTGTTTTTTAGATCCGTTATAACGGCCGTTTAGATTCTAATATTTTTAAAAACTTCATAAATTTAGAATCTTTAAAACCTTTTTAATCAGTTTCTTTTAAAAAAAAGACCTCTGCAGTTGGAGGTTTCTGAGTGAGCGGCTCCAACAAAAAAGCTTGTAAAACACAAAATGCGCTTGAATCAACCGGCAATCTCATGGTCGCATTTGTAGAGCCAGATCAAAAAGCCTTCCGCAAACATGTGTATGTTATTAATGTCTTGGACAAATTCGTAAATCAGAAAAATCTGAAACATGGTTAAATAACTAGAGGCTTTATACTAGAAAAAAAATTTGTTTTTTTAATCCGTTATAACGGCCGTTTGGATACTAATATTTGTAAAAACTTCATAAATATAGAATCTGTAGAAACATTTTAATCCGTTTCTTATAAAAATAAACCTCTGCAGTTAGAGGTTTTTGACTTGTTGGCTTCAACAAAAAAGTTTGCAACAATCCATAAACCACAATTTCCAAAAACCTTATAACAGTCAATGAAAAAAAAATAAAAAGATTTGAATAGAAGAAATTAATTTTTTTTCTTAGAAATAAACTATTTTGATATTTTACAGTAATTGGACGACATATGATATAGCGTAGGTTTGTGTCATAAATTGTCACACACATGTTCTGTGGTAGATTTGATATTTGTTTGTTGCAAAATTGGATAGATATAGTTTTGCTTATATGTAGCTAATTTTCTTTTTAAAATTTGTTCGATATCTGTTTTAAATTAGTTTGTGTTGTTTAAACTAATCTGATACATCAGATTCTACTGGCACACAAAACTGTCTGATCTTGAAATCTACCTATTTCTAGCGGATATACGTGCCGCTTGGACTTTTTTTCTTTTGAAATGTTCAAATTTCTTAGTCAAAAACTAAGCAGTCGGTCATTTATTTAATTTGTTGAATTAATGTCTATATAATACAAATAAAACAAATATTTTGCAGTTTGTTATTTCCAGAAGGCGTGGACAAAAACAATTTTATAACTTTAGGAAACATAAAAGTAGATGGCACTTATAGTTTGTGAAAAATTCGATAACGCAAATCCACGTCATCGCAGCACCGATGTTCGTGACCCCCTCTGATTTCGATAAAATTTCATACTCAGAGAGTCGATGACAAAATGAAAATACCATTTATTTTAAACATATTGCATATTAACGGCTTATCTTAAAAAACATAGTTTTTACTGAATAAAAATATATTTTGTGAGTAATGTTTTTTCTTTTTAGGTGAACCCATGAAATGATTGTGTTTGCTCAAGTTTCACATTTTATTATAAAAATTAAAATGTCTAACTTTTAGATTATATTATAAAAAAAATTAATGTTTGTTGTTTGAGTTCACAAATAAAAAGGCAATTTTACTTTATTTTTAATATTTTACATAAAATTAATTATAATAATGTTTGTTTGCCATTAGATGGCACCTTTGTCTAATTTTTTTACCGTTTAATTCAGCAATTCAAATAACAAAATAGAAGTCAGTTTTATGTAATTTAGTTTTATATAATTTGAACCTTGTAATGTGAACAGATTGCGTACCTTTTATAGTTACAGCCTCTCTGTATCTTGCTGCTAGCCGTAACTTCATTTCTGTATAATCGTTTTTACTAGTATATATGCAAAATTCATTGTTGGTTACCATTTTGTTGCCGAACGAACTCAAACGTTTCTAAACGTTAAAACAAATAGTTTGCCCATGTTTTGCACTGTTTGCGTTTGATTTTGAGTATTGCTGAACATATTTTTAAATTGGTCTCGACAGATCTTCTTCATCGCTATTGTTGACATCATTGTCAGAATCAGACAATTTTTGGTATTCTTGAAGAATTGTAGGAAAAAGACGAAAGAGCTACGTTTCCGCTTCTTTATTTAATTCCATTTTAGAACACAATAATCAGATTTGTCACAAAAGCTGGATCGTACTGGATCGTACAAATATTTACTGCCATAAACAAACGCCAGATCTACGATTTGTGAGTTTTCTTAGAATATTCTTATCTATTCTATCCTATCCTCTTCTATCCTATCTATTCTATCCTCTTCGCTCAATTTGGTTTGCTGATTCTCTAATTTAAAATGAAATCAGCAAGTTAGTTCACATTTTGCATTTTGGGGACTAAGAACTTCGTCAGCACCATCGTATAGGTTTAAAAGCATAATTGATATCCTCGCAATGTTTTATTTCTGCGTTAGTAGTGGTCAAAATCTTTGAATTGAGCGTGGCGAGTGCCTTACGAACGTATATGCTGATGCATAAAATAATTTTTCAGTTTAAATTTTTCGAAAATTTGTGATTTTTTTTAAAAGTGACTCAAAAGTACCACTTTTTATTGTTTTTGGTTTTTTAAAGATTTAGTCTTTCAACACATACTTAAATTCCAGATAGGTGTCCAGACGATTATACAATGAATAACCTAAACAAATACGATGAATTGTACCGCTGTGCTGCAAAACCAGATCTGTTGTGGTGGTAGTAGCATACATGCTAATATTCAACTTTTCAATGACTGAGTCGTCTTGCAATTTTCATCGTAGACGAAATATGGAAGAAAATTTACCACAATATGCGTCACTCGTTTCAAAATATTTTTTTCTAAACCGTCTTTGACCGGTTTCCGTTAATATTTCCAGCTGTGCTGTACCTTTTGCAAGACCATTTTTAACTGTATTCCTGTGTCAACCGTACTTCAATTTCACGTTCTGTTTACCTATAGTAATATACAATAGCTTGGTTCGAAAATGTGTTCAAAAGCTTCTTTTTTTGTAAGAACTGAATCTAAAAAATTATGGTGCAAATTATGAAACTTTTTGCCATCCATACAATTTTAGAGCGATCTAGTTTCGAACCAATGATCACCAGTGATCACCAGAGAAATTAATTGACTACACCTGAATTTATTAAATGTATGTTTATGTAAATTTTTTGTTTTTACACTTCGCTAGAGTTGTAACCCAATTTTTGGTTTATAATCATTAGCGTTAACAATTTTTGGTAGAGTTTATCTAGTCGGCTAGCCCTGATGAGAATGATAAACTTTTTTAAAGTTTAAAAATTTTCTCATTGGTTCGAAACTAGATCGCTCTAAAATTGTATGGATTGCAAAAAGTTTCATAATTTGCACCATAATTTTTTAGATTCAGTTCTTATATTATTCTTGATGGGAGATTTTCCATCGGGGTGATGTTATATCACAAATAATTTACTGAATTAATTCTTTTTTTGCAAAAACACAAATTATTTAAAATATTTCGAAGTAGATCTGACACTTTCGGGAAGCCCGTACTAAATTCTATTTTTATTTTCTATTCATTTCGAACTAATTTGATGCAAAAAATGTATTCTGATGATTTTGTTTACCTCGTGTAAACTAAAGATAACGGTGAGACAACGGTGAGACTAAAGACCTCGTGTAACTAAAGACAGGGTTGGTTGTTTATAATGTAAATAAATTTCTTTGTAAAATGTAGCGTTATATTTAGGATGAAGGAAGGGGCAGTATAGTTATACTTAGGAAGGGTTGTGGCATAGTCTGGGTGGTGGAAAATCTGACCGGCGTTTAAAGCACACCCGTTTTTGGTTTAAATTTTATTTATAAAATTTTTCTTATCAGTGAGGTTGGTCACCTAGATTCACGCTAGCTTGAACCAGCGGTGGATAAACGTAGGTTATGCGTGCAGATCTTCATGGGCCACCGAAAATCATGTAACCGTAAGTACTTCGTTGATCCACTACCGATTCCTTATTGACGTAGCACTCTACATTTTAATTATTTTTCTATTTATTACATAATAATTATAATAATTAAGATTATAATAACTAGGACAAAATCAAATTTCTGTTAATTATACAAACACCCTTACATAAAAACTAAAATTTCTAGAAAATATTCCTAAAAATAAAACTAAAATTTTATTGATGCTACTAAGAAAAACTGCTAGTGGACTTAAATTATAAAGCCAAATATTTTGAATGAAAACTTATAGACCGGAAGACAGTGTTGCATTTTGGTTAGTGATTTGATGCCGATTGAATTTAATTTTTATAGATAGAATAATTATTTGTGATGTAGAAGAGTCAGCCGTCAGACTTGCGGGGGGTCTAGTTGTGGAGGAGTTTTAAACTGGTAAAAAAAACGAATTCCAAAAGTAATTTGATGCCGCTTCAAAATTTGTATGGTGCATGTTTACACCATAACAATTGAAAAAAAGTGATCAGCTGATCGGCGGATGGGGGATTATAATAGGTCAGCTCCTCGTATACATCAGTATAAAAATGCAATATAGTCAAGACCTTTCTGCATAGGATCTTGATGAAACTTTGACAAATGATCCAGGTTCACTTGAAAATGGAAAATCTGAATTAATTTTATATTTGAGCAAAATGGCGGGGGTCTCCCGAACACCTCTAAGTTTCAATCTTCAATAACTTCTAGTCCCGACATATGATCTAATGGAAACTTGGTATATAAAGTTTCAATACTGTTTCCAATATTTCTCATATCAACTTCCGGTTTGACACTTCCAGTTAAAAAGTTTTTTTCCAGGTGTTTATCCCTGCTGTAGCCTACAATTACCAATCGATTTTCATGAAACGTTGGTAAAAGCTTTCAAGTAACATGAAAAAAATTTTATTAGCTTTTGCAGTACATTGGATAAAGGGTTGGGGGTCCACCATACAAGAGGTGGTTTTTTCCACAATGTTTTTTATGTTTGTTGGGAGCATAAAACATTCGTTCGGGAATGAATTTTGACGATACTTTGGAAAAAGATGCAAATATGTATGACAAGAAACTGATTAGTTTTTGAGCGATAGTGAACAAAGTGGTGGGGGGGGTCCCCCAAACACCTGTTTTTTTTAAACTTAATAACATCTGTACCTGATAATCGAATCGAATGCAACTTGGTACCTAAACATTTGGTACGGTTCACAAAAGTTCTGCATCCCAACTTCCGGTTTTTCATTTGCGGTAAAAAATTTTGGTTCCCCAGCAAACATTGAAAAAATTGACTTTTTCATTTGCAACGCTGCCTTCCGGTCTATTAGATAAATTGACATCAAAACAACCAAAATAGCAATTAAAATTATCCAATATAAACTTCAGCAAATCATGTGATAAATAATTATTCTCTCTAACCATATTATCAAGACTAAGTTGTACCCAGTTTGACATCTTCCATTGTGTTGACGGGTGCAAAGACGATTTTAGATCATCCGAATAAATAAGAACATCGCCATGAATAAAGTTTTTAACATTTTTTATAAACATTAAAAAGAGCAATAGTCCTAAATGGCATCGTTGTGGTACCCCGGCATTAACATAAATGCCATCTGACCTATACAATTACTAATTTTAGTTTTTGATGGCTGCTTTTACTACATTTTCAGTAGTTTTCATAACTGGTGGTGCAATCTGCATGATTTCCAACTACAAATGTGAAAGAATTAGTAAATTAAAACCGTTAAGTCTGTTAAGAGTTAAGAAAAAAATAAATAAACAAAATGTCGTCAAATCGTATTTTTACATAATTAATGTTAAAAAAATTTTATGTTAGATTAGCGTTACTGATGATGATGACATGATTCTAAAGCCACCATTCTGTATTTGCATTATGACCCCTACCCTACAGTATTGTGATTGTTTTGACATTTTTGAAAAATACCAAAAAAAGACAAGAATCCGTGTAATTTATACCATCGTATCTTACTTAATTGCTGGATCGCTAAACAAACATATAAATCTTGTATGCATCAATTAATTCCACCCCTAGAATTTATTTTTATTAATTTTTCATAGAAAACAAAAATTGTATATCTTCTGTATTTTGTTGTGGTTGTGTAGTTGTTGTAACTTGAAATCAAATTGAAGAAGAAAAAAAATAAAAGTGATCAGGGATCGGAAAGAAGACATGATAGGGTGATTTGGGTAGGAGTGAATTAAGAATGAGGATTTATTTGATTTGTAGGAGATTTATCAGCTTAATTCGTCATTAAAAATTATAATTTTATTTCTAGTTTTATTTTCATTTTAATGTAAGGGATTAAATTGTAAAATATTCAATGGACTGTGATAGATAAAAATGTTGAGGATTGTTTTTTGTTTTCATGTGACAAGGATAAAGATTTAAGGTTTTACAGTTTGTGTTTTAGCAGACATAGAAAGATATTGATTTGGAAACAAAAAGTTGGTCCTGACCCAAAATCATCGCTTCACAGAATAATTTAGTTTAAATTTATCTATTAATGTTAATATGAGATTCAGATAATAAATATTTTTTGTAACACACGCAAAAAGAATATGTAATTTTGTACTAGAATAAAATACAAGAAAAAACTACTTTTCCGCACATATGAGCACAAAATTTTTTGTGCACGGGCTAGCACGCCGCCTGCATGTGAGATTTGTAGTTAAATCTATCCATATATCTATATATATATAATATTTTTATAGCACTAAAATATCCAAATAATAACACTAGTTTACAAGAAAAATCTCCCGAAATAAAACCCAACTTTTCTTATAGATTTAGACTTCCTGAACACGAATATCATATTCATTTTTTTTGAGTAGCTCTTGTTTTTGAGATATTCACGAAAAACCAAATTTTTTGGTGATCAAAAATGTTGTTTCGGTTTTTGGGTCTCATATGTTACAAAACAAACAAATTAAGCATATTAATAAAACAAATGAATAGTAAATATGCCAACAAACATTTTGAGTTATACTTTGTAAAAATCCGTTAAGGATTCTGGAAGTTACATTCGAAAAAAGTTGAAAAAATACGAAAAATTCACGTTTTTTTTAAATTTTTCCATTTTCAACATAAATTTTGAGCAAATAAAGACACTAATTTTTATTAATTTCTTGAAGCCTATAGTAATTTCAATTTCCTTTCTTTTAAGCTAAAAGATACGAATATTGGTGCAGTTTGCACCAAGTTATTCAAGTTTTCCCCAAAAAGTCAAAACTCAAAATTTGGAAAAAAAATTTAACTATAAGAATAATTTAAACTCTGCAACATAATTGATTTATATATATAGGTTGTTTTCGTATTAGATCTAACTCCTCCTACTTCGGGATTATTTTAGGAGTTGGAAAATATCAGTTAGTTGATTATGAAATGTCTTTTTTTGACAAAAGTTGTATTTTATTTGTATATGATTTTTCCTGAAATTGAGATTTTTTTTGGGAAATTTTTTGACATGATCTAGCTCCTTCCACCTCGGACTTATTTTAGGAGTTGATTGAATTTTTCGTATTTTTTCAACTTTTTTCGAATGTAACTTCCAGAATCCTTAACGGATTTTTACAAAATATTACTCAAAATGTTTGTTGGCATACTTACTATGCATTTGTTTTATTAATATATTTAATTTGTTTGGTTTGTAAAATATGAGATCCAAAAACCGAAACAACATTTTTGATCACCGAAAAAATTGGTTTTTCGTGAATATCTCAAAAATAAGAGCTAACCAAAAAAAATGAATATGATATTCGTGTTCAGAAGGTCCAAATCCATAAGAAAAGTTGGGTTTTATTCAGGGAGACAAAAAAAGTTCAAAATTTGTAAACTAGTGTAATTTAAATAACTTACCATATAGTAAAAATAACTAAAACACATTGCATCATTTGAATTGCAAGAAAAAACAATTTATTTAGTTTTTCAAAGTTTACAATTTTGACAGCTCTTATTGGATTCCTATGTGTTGTTTTAGTTGGATTCTTATGTTTATATTTTCGATCTAGTATAATTTACAACTATTACAACGAAGGTGGCGCACTTTAATTATTTAAAAAGCTTAAATTTGCTTACAACTTTGTTAAATAAATGATTAAAAGAAAAATTAAATAAATATTTATAAATTTTACGCACTTGTAACAAAAAATAGTGTGTATTACTAGTGCGAATACGTTTTCCAAACGCGAGTTATTTGCTGGCAAACTAACTCTTGTTTGGAAAACACATTCGTACTAGTAATCAAGAGACGCGGTAGTGTCTCGCGCGCCATGTTTTGAAAGACACTACTAGTATATATACTGTGCACCGGATAGGTTTTAAAGGTTAAAATTTTCATTTCGAATAATTTGCATTTTTTCTACAACTGCATTCAAAGTTATCAATAAAAGTATATATTATTTAACTATATGTTTCTCATTAGTAAAAAGAAAGTCAGCATTCATGCTTTTTTATGAAAGTTTATAAAATCAAAATTTTGCTTTCCCAAACTTTTAGTAAAATTAAAACATTTTTACAAATTTTTATACCACGTTGGTAACATTGGAATATGTAGTAATTTAGTATCATTTTGGCGAATTTTCAAAAGCAAACCAAATGAACAGAATTGCAAAACACAAAATTATGCGAATTGAAATTTATTATCCCTCGATATTGGTAATATTTAACAACAGTTAAAAAACTTAAACACGAACCCAGATTAGTTTGCAAACGTGTAGTTGTTTTCGAACAAATATTTTTTATTTGTTATGTTTCTGTGGAAACCCAGGAAACCCATCAAATGTTTTATTAATATATTAAATGGAAGTTGGTAATTATAAAGATATTAGAAAAATGAATATATGTATTAAGAATATGCTTTCAGTAAAAAGACCTATTATTGATGTGTTAAGAAAACGAAGTTGTGAAAACATGTGTTTGGTTATGTTAATTTGTTATCTGAGAGAACCCAACAAATATAATATCGATGATAAATTTTAATTTTTATTTCATTTTATTTTAGAACGTTGGTAGTTATTTTAAAGTGATGAAATTAAAAAATAATTTAGTAGGCTTTAAAATTTTGTGTTTTTATTCTTGGAAATATAAAGAAAAGAATTTGAGAAATTTTTATTATTATTTTAAGAGTTCCGTACTTTAAAATAATAGAACACTGATATAATATATATAATATTATGTAGTAAGTATAGTAGTAATTTTGGGGATCTAACAAAAACAAATCAAATGTACATTGAATTTAAAAAACACAAAATTATGAATGAAATTATATATGAGTGTTATACATTTATAACAAACAAAGTACCTATTATATTAATAATTAATTTAAAGTCTATGTGTAACCCTCGACAGTTATAAAAATAAAATAAAAATGTATTTCACCATACCCAGGGGGGCCGCCGGGCGCATCGATCTCACGATCTTCAAATTCTTGACCAGTCAAATTAACGACCACGCTTATTTGACTTAGAAAAGGAGCTTATAATATATAAAGTACAAAATTTTATTCACAAAAACCTATAGTGTAACACACGAAAGTTATAAAAAAATGTCAAATGTTAAATTAATCTTCATTTACAAGAAATTTATGTAATGATCCTTCATATTCTTGACCCGTCGATTTAACAACCATGTTCATTTGCTTCTATAAAGTAGCAACTAATTAACAATTAATTAACCATTTGTAAATAATGATTGACCATGATATGATATTAATTTAATAACGTCGAAAATTTCTAGTTTTGTCAGATTTGTGTATGGAAACTTTGCTTCGTTTGTTATTCCTAACGTGTTGTTAAAAAATTATTTTGATTTTATTTGTTTAGATTTTAGGATAAAAAGATAAAATACTTTAATAAAAACAAACAAAAGTTTGTGGTTTAAAAACCTTCGACACTTGTTTCGTAAAAAGCCTCCTTTTTACCTGCAGCGCTGCCTTTACATAAGAAAAAATTGAAAAATTTTAAATATTTTTACAAATAAGTTACACAAATTCATGTGAACGGAGGAAGAACTTTTTATATATAAGTTACACAATTCATGTGTACACCAAAACCACACACACACACCACACATATATTGTTTTCATATACATAATTGCTCATTCATCATATGAAGATGATTATATTCAAATTTTTACAGATTATTTCAAATTTCAAATTATCTATCTATTTCATTGTATTTGTAAACCACACTCAAAATTTTTATTATATACTCATTTTTATTTAACCTTTTGATTTCGTGAACAACACCCTCTACAATACTAGCCGTGCTATTCATATTATTACTAATACATTGACAGGCAAGTTGGTCCGTGTGAAACAAAATAGAAAAACCAAATAAGAAAAATAAGTTGTATGATTGTTTTTTTTTTTTTGCATTTTATTAACAGATTAAATTTAATTGTTTTACTTTACACATTTTAATAATTTTTTTTTGTTCAAACATAAAAAATATCATCATAAATTTCATGATTGTTTTGATTGTTTTAAAATTGGTTTCTACACGACGCATAATGAAAATTGTAAAATTTAATTGAAACTACTAAAATCTGCAAAAATTCATTATTTTAAAATTTAAAATCAGTAGTAATGTCGATTGTCGTTAGTTTACTTACCTCTAATTTAAAATCATGTTTGGGTTTCTGATAATAAATAACAACAGTATAGTTACGTTACTTTAATTTGATAAATCTTTATTATTACGACTGCAGCCGATTTATAATAAGATCTCAGGATTTGCTTTTTAACTACATATATCATTATAAGGCTAAGGCAAAATGCAAAAAACCTTAGCCGAGACCAAAGTATCAAAAACAGAATTTAATCTATAAATTTGAAATATAATGTATGAAAACAAATCAATCTTTTAAGCAAAAAGAATAGAATAAATAAATCTTTAAACCTGAAAAATTAAATAAAATTAAATATTTTTAAAATAATCTGCAAATAAATAGATACTCTTTATATAAAATAGAATTTTCAACTCGAGGTTTTAATTTTCGCAAATTTTCTAGGTTTTGTGTCCCCATCATGCTGATGTTTTAAGTGATTTATCATTTTGCAATGGTTATTCAATAAAATGGTTATTCACTTGCAAACAGTGGAGAGCATATTTTATCAAAGACACGTTGATATAAGTTAACACAAAGGTAAGAATCGGAATATGTAATCTGATTCTGATAGTTATTATATGATATTATGCTCTGCATAGTTAATCAAATTAATAATTTTTGGATTAATTTGATTTAATTTACTTTGAAAAAATTGGAAGATTACGGATTATCAGCGAAGAATTTCTTGAAAGACTGAAATTGAAATCGAAATATTAATTTTGTTGAGCGGTGTTATCTACTAATTGTTAAATATTAACGATGTACAATTTTACAATGAGCAACATATACTGACTCATATAAAAATGAACCATCCTCAATTTTACAATTAGTTGAATAATCTGAACTTAAAATCTCACTAAACTCAGCTGTATTAATAACATCATGAATCATGATCTGTTTCTTATCAATTTCGAAATATTTTGAGTAATTTTGTTTCAAAATCTAAAAGTTCGATTAAGCTAATATGATATTTTGAACCAGAAAGAGATAGAGAGAGAGCGAGATCTATATAGTGCGAATCGGTCATCTAGATCATCAGTTTGAAAGTTGCCATGTAAAATGTATTGAATATCAAATCTCCTAACAGCCAAATAATCTTTTAGAAAAAGTATCACAGGAGAAGAGCTTTGATATAAACAGCTGTATATTTTTTTTAGGTAAAATACCATTGTTATTATCAGATTCGTTCCATCATTTAAGCCAATTTAAAAAATTATGTCAAAAAATCAAGACGACTATCTGTTATTTCTCTAAGGGGATGTCACCATTGATTAAACTTTGCTACTTCTAATTTATGAACCCAGAATCATGTCGATTACATGCTCACTTAATTGAAAAGCTCATTACCAGACGATCTTAATAACGGGACTAGTTTAACTAATGCCCTATGAGGGTACCTATTTTTGCGATGGAACATTAATTTAATTTGTTCTAATATAAAATTTAACTGCCCCAGATAATGATATTCGATTTTATTGGATGCTATGCTTTCTAGTCTAGAATCTATTGCTTTTTTAAAAGAAAAAATAATCATATTTATAGTATTTAAAGTGCGATAGTAGCTATTTATGTACCAAGGGCGTTAAGTAGGTTATTGTGCCCGGAAAGCGACGTAATCTACTCCGAGGGCCTCTGGCCCGAGGGATGGATTGGGCTTGATGGGCGTAATACCCAATAAAGCCAGTGGTGCATACAAGATTTTATGCTTCACTTAATAAGCTAAAAACTACGAAAGAATTTAATTTGTAAGTCTATATTGATATGCAAAAAAATACAAATGTATCCCAGTATGCCAAGAAAATAAATATTTTGAAGTTTAAAATAATTATTTGTAATTTGTGCGTTGCTAGGTAAGCAAATTCTCGCAAATTTTGTAGCGTAGTTTGTCATGAGAAAAAACAGTTTGAATTTTCAAATAATTATTCATCAGGACTCTGAATTAGTCCTAAGCAATAATGGATTTGAAATTGCCAGAGTTTATTAAGGAAAATGCTCAAAAAGCAACGGAATCTTTATTTCCAATTTAAATCCAAACAATGAAAATGTGTTGTTAACATAATTTCAAGAATTGGTAATTCTAATTTGTTTATACATTTTAATAAGTAAATTTATTAATTCAATTTTTTATTTAGTCTGAAAAGTATACCCCGAATTCACTGTGGACCAAATACTCCATTTTAAAATCTACACTTACAGTTTACGAAAAAATCAATATTTCAAAATATAACCAATTGCTTTCGTTTTTAAAACAAAGTCAAGAGGTTATACCTTTAAAAAAAATCTCAAGTTTTAACCGGCAATCAGGATTTGGCTTTCATAAAAGATGCTCCAGATGACGTTTATCTGTTTCATAAGGTAGTTTTGGTTAGGGGAGTCTTTGGAGGCTTAAGAAGAGACGAAATAGTAAAAATGTCAGTTGAGCATGTAACTGATAAAGGTTCCGTTTTGATTGTAAAAGTTCCAGAAACTAAAACAGGTACGTCAAAAGACTTTACAATCATAGATGAAGAAATGGGTGCTCTGAAAATAGTACGACAATATATGAATTTAAGGCCAAATAAAACTAATGGGTCACGTTTTTTTCTTACATATAGAAACAGAAAGTGTACAATGCAACCAGTTGGAAAAAATACGATAGGCAGTGTTCCAAACACTATTGTTAAGTTCTTAAAATTAGGAAACCCTCACCACCTTATTGGTCATTGTTTGAGACGTACTTCGTCTGCTCTCTTAATTGAGAGAGGTGCGTCTTTCGAAACTCTTAAATTGCACGGCAAATGGAAGAGACACTGTAGCACAAGGCTACATAGAAGAAAGTATCACTTCAAAAAATAGAATTTCCAACATGATTGCAAGTGCTGTAGGTTCATCTGAAGGAGAAACAAGTGCTATTTCTAACTTTGAAATCATCTCGAATGTTCAAGAACAACCATCAAAATCATCAGCCTACCCCATATCAAATAAAATGATAACTGTATCGGACAATATTTCCAGTAAATCTGTTGATTTTTCTGGAAAGTTTGAAAATTGCCATTTTTACTTCAAAAAGTAATGAAAATTTTGATTTAATATGAATAAAAATTATTATTTAATAACATTTTTTAAAACTTTTTAAATTAAAAGCAAAAACACAATTTGCGACATAAACAAACTGTCTAGTATGCCATGAGGATAAACATTTTGAAGTTTAAAATATTATTTTAGTGTATTAAGAGCGGGCGTTATGAATTCATAATGCCCTCTCATAACGCCGGCGGTTTTTATGGATGCGTTTATATATCGCGTACAGCATAAAATATTTACCAGCTGTCACCAAAGTGATAACATAGGATTTGAATGTAACGCAAAATCTAGTTTTGATTGGCTTAAAATGATATTACTATGGAACACTTTGATAATCTAATTGTAACCGATCTTAATTTTAATACGTAAAAATAACTCACCTGAATCATTTTCATCAACTAAAAATATTGAAATAAATTCCTTCCTTGCGTCCTGGAAATGCACAGCACAAACTGACAAACAGCAGATGTGGGTGTGGGTGTCAAGTCATCCTTTTCCACTGTTTTCAGTATTTTATCTGTTGATATGTATGATGAAATAACTTTTGGTTCCAATTTGAGGGTGCTGTCGAAATAAGAGTAGCATTTCGGTAGCAACATCCGTCATTTTGCGATTTCACATTCAAACTATTTTGAAGCAAGTTATGCTTAGGAATATTTTAAATTAAATAAACTTATATGCCAGTAATTTTTATAATAGCAGTATCAAATGAGATTACATTTGATTAATTTACAAAATAACAGAAAACAAAATAAAAACTGAACGGGATAATTCTGCAGAAAAATTTACTGGAACAACATAACCTTATATTTTAGCATTTGCAATAGATTTTTTTTATAACTTGCAGAAACATCGCAATTCCCTTATTTATAAAACATTTATTAAACTAATTTGAATAATTATTGTAATTTAAATTACCACAAAACACAAAACAATTGTTATCAATAAAAGTAAACACTACACAGAGTTTGTTTGTTTTTAATAAATTTATAAATAATTATTTTCACAATTTCCACAAAATCACAATAAATCACTTTATTTTTATAGT
The DNA here is from genome assembly GCA_963693315.1 of Diogma glabrata. NCBI lineage: Eukaryota > Metazoa > Arthropoda > Insecta > Diptera > Cylindrotomidae > Diogma > Diogma glabrata. The sequence continues at coordinate 66,236 of CAVNZG010001566.1, forward strand.
AACACTAATTTTGTTCATTAACTATTGAATTAAATTATATATTTAATTAAAACAATTAGGAAATTCTTATACGAAACGTCTAATTTGTCCAAAAAAAAACAGAATGATAGTCATATCATATGATATTGTTGGTAAATAAACTTTTTTAAGCAAAAACAAACGAAAGAAGGACCAAGACACATACATAGAAAAAGCAATAGCACGGCTAGTATTGTAGAGGGTGTTGTCGTGAATTATAATTCTGTACTCTATATATGACGTTAATAGTTATTAGTCATTTAGACTAATTAGTCATTTAGGCGAATCAAAATATATAATATACAAAAATGTATTTTTAAGAAAAATTGGAAAACAACCAACCAAAACAAGCAAAATCAGTTGATTTCAGTTTTCAATTTTCGAAAAATTTAAAATTTATTCGGAGATGTATCCGTATGGTAATTGTTATTGTTTATCTTTGGATTTGGGGATAAGCATATAGGGCTAATGACAAAATTACAAATCTACAAAGAAAAGTTGGATGGATTCATATCGATGATTTATACATTGACAAAATACGATGGCCTAATAACGCTAAAAGTCCGTTTATGTTTTTCTTTAAAGAAATTAACTGAAACTAATTGTATTTTAAATAAAAAATGATTACCCAATGTGCAGCCGAAAATGATAACCATTGGATCCATTTGTATTAAAATGTATCTCAAATCTGTTGCCATTTCAAATAAATAATATATTTTTTCTTTAATACAACTTTAAACTTAATATAGTTTTATTTTTATTAAAAAATTAATTTTAATTTCATAAATAATAAACTATAATATTCTACGGTTGTTTTGCACCTTTTGAACAAAATATTTTATTTTTAATGCCGTTCATAAATGAAACATAAACTCTCAACTCTATTATAATTGTATAAGCATTAAGTAATTCATACAGAAAGATTATTAAAAATAAACGCGTAAACTGCTTTTCGTTTATTAAAAGATACTATAGTGTGTAGTATTTTTGTTTATCTATTAGTTTTACTTAACAAAAATTAGTCAAATCGTCGCAAAAACAACCAAAAGGCTGTAAAAATCCCGCGCCATGTTTTTATTTAGCTTGAAAAGATAATTTTAACTATTATTAATTACTTTTTGTGTTTGGCACTTTACAAAAATCTGTTAAATCATTAGGCACATGTTTATATAATTTTGTAATAAAATTTTGATTTCAAAACATCAATAAAATTGTTCTATGAGACTAAATACAAATTACATAGCGGTTTTATTTACTTATCCAAACTCCTATCCCCCACATATAAAATAAGCCATATTAAATTATTTGATTATAATATTAGTACATAGTTAAAGTATGGTCCATAACACTACATATCATAATTCTGAACATACAATAAATATACACATTTTATTTAAAACAAAGCAAATATTATTTATTGTTTTCTCTGTAAAAAATGCTAACTTTCACTTACATATTTCTTGAACAAAAACCTTGGCGCGACCTTTTCTAAATAAAGACAATAATGTCAGTAGTGAAATAAATTACGTGGACTGTGGACCATGGTTAGACTGTGCAGCTAATCCGATGAATTATTTTAAATTGCAAATACGCTTCAACGTATAATAAAGTTGATCTTGACCAAAGATATACCTTTCCACATTATTAACATACCATAGACATTCCACATTATTAACGAAATCGCGACTAGTGTAAAGATCGCCTATCTATATTGTCTACAAGCAAAATTTCATAAAAAGCAAAATTTGAAAACTTCATATATAAAACTAACTAACTAAATGCATATATAAAACTAACTATAAATTATTACTTTATGCAAAATTTATTATTCGACATGAAATTGCTGGAATAATGTCTAGCAACCAATAACTATAACAAGAGCTACCGTCTTACCGCGAACATAAGAGCTGGTATTTTTAAACGAATAAAAGAATAGCCGGTTCACCTATTCAATTAGAAGGACCAGTTCTTTTATTTGAAATTTTTATGCAAACTTTATCACTGCCATCTCTAGCTAGTAAAACTACAATTACATATATTTCTTTTTATACAAATTTAGTAATTATTAATTTTGAAATACCGTTTTATTTTAATATGTTTAAATTGTATAATATAAGCTTTGGCCATTATGTTCTTGTGTTATTCATTAACGTTAAAATTGCTTAAGTATTTTTAAAATTTAAGGACTGGTCCTTCTATTTGAAATATATTTTATTCGAAAAAAACAATAGAACTTTAAAAATGGAATTTTTTTTGTTATAGGGTTTAGAATATGTGTCACAACAACACATAAATACCTTTTAAGAACTAGGTTAGGTTCCACAACAACTTGTGTTTTAAGGTGTTGATGAACGCTTTTTTTTTTAAACTCTGTGGATAGAAGCCACCTGAGACTATGGATTCCGGCAAACTATTTCATTTGTTTAATTTTTTATTTAATTTATTTAATTTTTTAGTTTCCATAATTTAGAATTATGTAATCACAGATGAAGGATTGATTTTAAGTAAATTAGGAAGTAATCTAAACATGATAATTAAAATATGTTTCATCATCGCCTCTGTGGCTGAATGTATAAGACACCGGGAATTAAACTATGGTGTCTGTGATGAATGTGAGTTCAATCCCAACACGAAACACAAAAAAATGTTTAAAAGAAGTTTTCTAAGAGAAAATAAAAAATAATAATTTCGAATTACAAAATTCAAATTAATTCCAATAGTTCTTAATCACTCACAAAATCTTCTCAAAATTTGTATCAATGTTATACTATGAGTCAAACTTGTTCACTTTGGCTTTAATGGCTTATTTAGAAAAGGTCGCGCCAAGGTTTTTGTTCAAGAAATATGTAAGTGAACGTGAGCATTTTTTACAGAGAAAACAATAAATAATATGTGCTTTGTTTTAAATAAAATGTGTATATTTATTGTATGTTCAGAATTATGATATGTAGTGTTATGGACCATACTTTAACTATGTACTAATATTATAATCAAATAATTTAATATGGCTTATTTTATATGTGGGGGATAGGAGTTTGGATAAGTAAATAAAACCGCTATGTAATTTGTATTTAGTCTCATAGAACAATTTTATTGATGTTTTGAAATCAAAATTTTATTACAAAATTATATAAACATGTGCCTAATGATTTAACAGATTTTTGTAAAGTTACAATCTACTATTGTATGCTTTAAAAACGTCTTCGGCTTACGTTCCCATTTAAATATTTGTGATGCTGTTCAAAACCATGATTTGATTGGAAGGTTTATCTAGATGTCAGAGCATCGAGCACAACAATATTATCCTTTATTCTATGTTTGAAATTGATTTTTACATTCTATCCTTCCAGTTATATATATATATGGGGCATTTTTTTACAAACCGAACAGATTTGGACAAAATATAACAGATTTTTGATTTGGCTGAAATTTTTTTTACAAGTCTTATATAAAAAAAAGATATAAGTGTTCGAGGATTTTTTTTTTTTGAAAATAAATCGGTTCTAAATTTCGAGAATTTCGTGATTTTTGGAAATAATCCTCGAACACGTATCTTTTACTTCGGTCTGAAAGACCTAAGTATTACTTACATTCATGAGCTAAACGTGAAATTCTTACCCCCACTTTTTTTGGCATTTCTTGACGTTTTAGGACCTACTGATTCTAAAAAAGCAAAAAAAAAATTATATCTGTCTGCCGGCCGGCAGTCACAACCGACGAAATCTAGAAAACGGCTTAAGGGATTTCAAAAATTTTGAATTCTAAAAATAGGTACACTTAATGGTAAGAGCTGAAAGGACGATGTGTTCGAGAACTGTACCGGAAGTGTGTCAAAAAAATCGTCAAGTGTGTCAAAACAAGGAAATATACGTATTTTTAGCTTTAAAAACGTCTATTTTAAGTGATAATGAGTAGGAACACAGAATGTGAGAAATCTGGATGGTTGGGATTGGTATGTGAGACCAAAATCTAGATTATTGTATTATAAGTTTGTCAAAAAAATGTTGTCAAGTGTGTCAAAAGAAATTTTTATTTATTTTTTTACCCAATTTTTTGGAAAAAAATAAAATTAGTTATTTGTTTGAAATGAAATTTTATTATTATTATTGACAATTATGGCATTGTAATTTTGTCAAACAAATGTTGTCAAGCGTGTCAAAAGAAAGTTTTTTATTTACTTTTTTACCCAATTTTTTGGAAAAAAGTAAAATTAATAGTTTGAATTTTTTTTTTTTTTTAATAAAATGTGTTATCAAAATGTTTGTTTTTTCTGCATACACCTTATATTATTCACACGAAAATAAGAAATAAAATAAATTTTATTTATTATATATCATTTATTATTATACTACTATAGTTTCAATCTCTGTGAGATCATCAACTGGTATTGATATGCAATGTGTTGTGTAGTAGGAATTACAATATGTGTCACAATAACACATAAAAACCTTTTAAGACCAAGGTCCCACAACAACATACGTTCAGAGGTGTTGATGGACGTAAATCTTTCTTTTTTTGTTTTTTTAAATTTCTTGTTAAAGAATGGATAGCTAAACAAAAAATCCTATCACTGACAAAATATGACATAGGCCAATATTTTATGATAGAATAGAGAAAATAAAAGTAAATTAAAAGGTAAATAGCAAATTTTTACAAAAATTTGCTGGAACAAAACAAAAATGTAGTTGCCAATAATCCTGCCGGTTGCATATTCGTTGATCCTGTGACGCACTGTCTTTCTTGAAGATTAAAGTCCATACATAGTTATATGAAGGCTCGTTTCCTCAAGGAAGCAATAGCGTCTCATCATCAAGGATTATTTCACAGCTAAGATTGAGGGTGCTACCGTTGACTGAATACAGTTCATCCGCCACCACCCCTAAGATGTCACCTTGGCTAGTGATATCTCACTGCTATTGCCAGTTGTATGTGATATCTCACGCTAACTCGTATGTCAATAGCAGGGACTGGAGTACGCGGGGTTGTCACACCTGTAGATCAAAAATAAAAAAAAATTTCAAAACAATAAAAACTGATCCCTCCATGCGGTCAATGAAATTTTATGAAATTTTTATGACATGAAATTTTATTATTATTATAGAGAATTATGGCATTATAAGATTGTCAAAAAAAAATGTCAAGCGTGTCAAAAAATGATTTCATTTATTTTTTAGCCAATATTTTGGAAAAAAAATGTAGCTGTTTTTATGACGTAAATGTAATTGAAAATGATATTGGACACGGACATTTTTGAATTTGTTATAGTTTTTGAAATATTTTTGGAAACTTGAAAAAGGTTTGTATTTTTGATTTTGTAATAATTTTTACAATATTTTTAGAATTTTGGAAAAAGTTTTAATTTTTGATTTTGTAAGAATTTTTGAAATATTTTTAGAATTTTGAAAAATTTAAAATTTTTGATTTTATTATAATTTTTGGAATATTGAAAAAAATTTTAATTTTTGCAACATTTTTAGAATTATGGAAAAAGTTTGAATTTCTAAGAATTTTTGAAATATTATTGGAATTTAGAAAAAGTTTAAATATTTGATTTTATACTATTTTTTGGAATTTTGAAAAAAGTTTCAATTTTTGATTTTGGTATAATTTTTGCAATATATTTAGAATTTTGAAAAAAAAAGAGTTCTTGAGTTTTAAATATATTTTTAGAATTTTGAAAAAAGTTTCAATTTTTGATTTTGTAAGAATTTTTGGAATATTTTTAGAATTTTGAAAAATGGTAAATTTTTGATTTTAGTATAATTTTTGGAATTTTGAAAAAAGTTTGATTTTTTGATTTTGTAATAAGTTTTGCAATATTTTTAGAGTTTTGGAAAAGTTAGAATTTTTAAGAATTTTTGGAATATTATTGGAATTTAGAAAAAGTTTAAATACTGGATTTTATTCTAATTTTTGGAATAATTTTGGAATTTTGAAAAAGTTTGATTTTATTTAATTTAACAATATTTTTGGAATTTTGAAAGAAATATGAATTTGTGATTTTGTAATATTTTCTTGAAATGCCAAATGTAATATTTTCTCGAAACGCTAAACGCTAAACGTTTTTGAGCAGTTTTCTGAGTGTATCATCTTTTCACTAAATTATGTTAATATATGATCTGTTATAATTTTCCGCAACGTATTGATGTTCCGTGTTAGTTTTGTAATAAATTTCTGAGAAAGAGAGAAAAATTTTAACAAAGAGTTATGTTTGATTACATCGCTGCCCAAAACTAAAAACCATGTCCTCATAAAAGGTTTCTGTCGAAAACTATATCAAAATCCTTAACCCAGACCGAAGCCTTGATATCTCAATGCTGTGAGATTTCAGCCCCCCCATATTTTTTATAATTAGAACTATGCGAAATCTAAAACATTGGTTTACTTTTAATTAAAGTATTTGATGGATATTAGCTCATTATTTATCCAGAACACTATGTTTCCAGAGCTGTGATGAAGTCAGCCTATGCATCAGCGTCGCAATATTTTTTATTTATATTATAAAAAATTGCATTTGCTTCATGAGTTATTGTTATGTATGTAAATACGTATAACAAAATGTAAACCTACAATAATAAAAGCGTACTTCATTGTCATGTGTAAAGTTATCGAGTTCCAACTGATTATACGCACAAACTAAGTCAAGTTTTAAAAATCTCTTTCCTCCGCGTAACATATTATCTATAGACATCATGTGTTTTAGTCTTAAGTTTAAAATAATCCTTGCCGAAAAATAACAAATTGGCGACGAGGGGTACAATTTAATGTACATTTTGTGAATGAACAAAGATTTTATAAAGAAAATCAAAAGTGCTAAACACATAAGACATAACCTCAAATACAATGAGTGAACACATACAATTTTTCCAGTCGAAATTAGAAATTTTCGATCCTACACAAATTGATTGGAGTCTTTATCAAGAAAGGCTCTAATCTGTGTTCAGAAGATTGAACTGCAAGGATGAGGAAACTAAATAGACTAAAAAGGATACGTTAATGGAGTACCTAAACACAGAAGTTAATATTACTTCGCAATTTGTGTTCTCCAAAACGAATTGAGGAGTGTAAATATGATGACATATGTAAAACGCTGGCCACACATTTTACGAAGTCGGTGATCGTATTTAAGGAAAGGAAAAAATTTTTCACAGCTAGAAAAGAAGGCGGTGAAAATGTAAATACTTTTTATGCCAGGTTGAAAGGATTGTCAATCAGTTGCAAGTTTGATACACACTTGGAACACAATTTGCTGAATCAGTTTGTAATGGCCATGGACGAGAAAACATATGAACGATTGACAGAAGAAGATGAAACTTTAACAATTACAAAATCCCTGGATATTGCAACACGGTTGGAACTGAGAGAAAAAATAAAGACACTATGAATTATGTGAAGAGAAGTCATACGGCAGAATTTAAACAAACAAACATCAATCGAACAAGATGCCCGAAGAAAAACAACTTTAAACCAAAAAGATCATCAACAGCAGGTAACAATAAAATTGCTTGTGTTAGATGTGGTGAATATAACCATGTAGTGGATCAATGTAGATTTGTTTCACTTAGTTGTAATTTTTGTAAAAAATAGGTCATAGCGCTAAAGTTTGTTACAAGTTCAAACAAATAAATTATTTGACAGATGGTAATGACAATGAAAGTGAAACAGATCTGCATTCCAATTTAAATGTAGTATTACAAGAAACTTTTCAAGATTCATGTCAAATTAGGTCAATTGAAAATACTTTAGCACGAATGAAAATAGTGCAAAAGAAAATTATTGTAATGTAGATGATTCTAATGATTCTAATGAAAAGGAAATTGTTATTTTTAATAAGAATCTTGCAAAAGTGGAAACTTTATATAATATTACAAGTAAAAATGAGAAAACTGAACCAATAATGATTGAAGTGAAAATAAATTCAATAATGTTGTCAGTGGAAGTCGATACAGGTTCTACAAGAACCGTAATTTCGCACCAAACATATAATAATTTATTTTTAAATTCTAAAATCAAAAATAATTTCATATTTTTAAATGGTTATGATAAAATAAAAGAGAGTTTGACATTGTTGGTAGTTTTGAAGGACATATGGAATTTAATAATAAAAAAAGATATGTTAATGTAGTAGTTATTAAAAACGGAGGTCCACCACTTGCCGGTAGAGATTTCTTAAACGCTTTTGGTTTGTTAGATAAAGTAGAGGGGCTAATAACAGATTTAATATTAAAAAGAATCTAAGCGGTGTTAAAAGCAGAAAATCCTAGTAATATCACGGAAGTTCGTGCTTTTTGCGGTTTAGTCAATTATTATGGCAAATTCATAAAAGATTTATCGACAATTATGAGTTCTTTATACAATTTGTTGAAAAACGAAGTACAATTTGAATGGACTAATGAATGTCAAAAAGCAGTTGACAAAATTAAACAGGAAATCACTTCGGAACTCATTTTAGTTCATTTTGACCCCAACATACCTATTATTTTGACATGTGACGCATCACATGTTGGTTTAGGTTCGGCGTTATCGCACAAATTTGCGAATGACGAGGAAAAACCCATTGCTTTCATATCCAGAACTTTAACAAAAGCTGAGATGAACTATAGTGTCTTAGACCTAGAAGCATTAGCCATTTATTGGTCCGTAAAAAAATTATTTCAATATTTAATTGGAAATAGTTTTATTTTAAGAACCGACCATAAACCGCTACTGGCATTATATAGTGAACACAAGGTTTACCACAAATGGCAGCTAGTCATTTACAACGATGGGCTCATTTTTATCTGGATTACTATACTATTCAGTATGTGAAAGGTTCTGAGAATAATGCGGATTTATTTTCTAGATTACCAATAAAAAAAAAATCCGAAGATAATAATGAGGAAAACGCTGCAAATTACCTTAATTTCATCGATAAAGGACAAGACATAATAATAGATTACAAAAGTATAAGGAACGTGACTAGTAGAGACCCGATTATGTCAAAAGTGGTGGATGCAGTTAAATACGGTAGATTAAACGATTTAAAAGGAGACGAATTTAAGCCATTTTTTAGAATTAAACCAGAGCTATCAGTTGAGTTGAGCTTGACGTGTTATTAAGAGGCCATAAAGTAGTTATACATAAGAAATTAAGACCATGCATATTAGAGGAACTACATAGATCACATTTTGGTATAGTTAAGACCAAATCCGTAACTCGATCATATGTATGGTGGCCTTACATCGACAACGACATTACTAATATGATAAAGAACTGCAGATCTTGTCCAACTGTCTCACCAAATCCTCCTAAAGCAAGTTTAATTCCTTGGGAATTTCCAAAGAAACAGTGGAGTCGTTTCCATGTAGACTTTGCAGGTACCTTTTACGGTTTTAATTTTTTCATAATAGTCGACGCATTTACCAAATGGATTGAAATTTTTAAAATGAAAAACATAACAGCTGAAGCTACTCAAAATGTATTTAGAGAAGTTCTTGGTAGATATGGTTAACCTGATCATATAGTATCTGACAATGGTAGTCAATTTTGTGCTTTAGAAATGAAACAGTATTTAAAATTACACGGCATCGAACAAATTTTAATTGCTCCAGGTCATCCATCCAGCAATGCTCAAGCTGAAAATATGGTAAAGACTCATAAAAATACAATTAAAGCATTTCTTGATGAATACAATAGAAAGGATAAAACTTTCAACATGGATTTAGCTTTAAACAGGTTTTTGTTCGATTACAGAACAACAAAGCATTGTACAAACAATGAAACCCCAGCTAAACTAATGTTCGGCAGAGAACTCAACACTAGTTTTAATTTATTTAAACCTCCCAATCAAGAACAGATAATAGAAAAAGCTCATCGGAAGCAAATGAATAATTATAAAGGTAGACGTGACAAAGATTTTTCAATCGGGGAGAAGGTGATAGTGAAAGACTATTCAGATCCAAATAAAAGCAAATGGGTCGATGCAGAAAAAGTTACAGTTTTAGGTCCATGGAACTATACGGTTAAGTTAACTAGTGGTAGAACGTTTAAAAGACATCTTGACCAAATGAAAGAAAATATACGTGCCGAATTACTTGATTCTGAGGAAATGGACAAAACTAACATAAACATTCCAAAGTCTAATACAAGTCAAACTAACGATAATAGTATTAATAAAAAGAAAGTAACCTTTAACACAAATCCAATAACAAAATTTTCAAAAATAGGGGATAAAGTAATTGATAATGTTATAATGGAACCTACAAATCCATGTAATACTCAAAATCAAAACAATTATAGTGCTCAATTGGAATTAAATCATGATATACAAAGTGACGCTGTTTCCAGACCAAACGATAGGCCAAAAAGAAGTATTAAAAAGCCTTCTCGTTATATGTAAGGCGGAACAGTGATCTCAATTTATTAGATATATATTTTGTTAAAGTATTTGTTACTTTACTTTATTTTATATAAAATTTTATTCTAGAATATAAGACATCTTAGAATGGGGGTGTTATGTATGTAAATACGTATAACAAAATGTAAACCTACCATAATTAAAGCGTAGCTAACTTCACTTCATTGTCATGTGTAAAGTTATCGAGTTCATAGAACGTGAATAAAACGTGAAAATAATAAATTAAATATTATCTATAAACATCGTGTGTTTTAGTCTTAAATTGGGAATAATCCTTGCCGAAACATAACAGTTATTGATAACGTTTTTTTTTTTTTTTTTTTTTACTTTATTACCAAAAAAGACATTAATTTATAAACCAGTATAAATTAATAATTAATAATTATTGTGTTCACAAAAACATTAAATGTTTGTCTGCAAACAAGTACTTAAATTATTTTACAAATTAACAAATTATCGATTTTACAAATAATTAAATACAATATATCAATTAGTTACTATTAAATTATATACATAATTGAAAATTAAACATGGTTGTCATTAATATTTCAATATAGAAAGATCCAGCTTTATACATATGAGTTTCCAAAATATTTCTTAAGACCAGATTTAAACACTGCATATCGATTCTCAAGTTTCAATTCATCGGGCAGATTATTGAATTCTGTTAATCCAATATAGATAATATTTTCTTGACCAAGCTTTGTTCTACAACGCTCGACAGCAAAATTTTGAATTCGCCTAGTATCATGATCATGTATGGAGTTTATTTGTTGGAGTAAAAAATTATGTTTTAACAGGCCATTTTTAATTTTAAAAATAAAAAGCAGAAGCTCTAGTTTATAAAGATTAAATACGGTATGTAGTTTTTCATTATATCAATTATTTGTTGGAGAATCATACGGCAGCCCTTTTAATGTTCGTATGGTTTGATTTAACAAAACCTGTATTTCTTTTAATCTGAATTTAGCTGCTACACCCCAGATTGGTATAAGGTATCTGATTTGGCTGATTATATTCGAATTTAGAATCAAATATTTAATTTTTAGAGGTAAGACATTTTTCAGTTTAAAAAGAACAAATGAAATTGATCTAATTTTTTCTTTGAGTTTTAATATATGGTTGCTCCAATTTAGTTCACAATCTATGTGCAAGCCTAGATATTTGTAGGTACTTACTCTAGTGATATTAAAGTTATGAATTCTAAGGGGAGTGTTTTGCCATTCACCAATTTTTTTATTTTTCACTTTAAATATCATATAATTGGTTTTGTTTTCATTTAATTTTAATTTATTAAGATATGCCCATTTATTAATAGTATTTAAATCCGCTTGCATTTGAGTAATTAAATTTGAATCATTGTGTGTTTCGTTAAAAATTACCATATCATCGGCGTATAGTAAAAGATTTCCTTCTAGAAGAATATCAAAAACATCATTAACATATATATTAAAAAGTAAAGGACCCAACATTGAACCTTGAGGAACGCCATTTTGAATTGTCATGAATGACCCAGATACTCCGCTTAGTTTAACACATTGTTTTCTATCATTCAAATAACTTTTAAACAGTTCCAAGGATTTTCCTCTAATTCCAATACCCTTTAGCTTCCGAAGTAAGATGATGTGGCTCACTGAGTCAAAAGCTTTCTGTAAATCAATAAAGATACATCCAGCATTGTTTTTACTATCTAAAGCTTTTCGAATTTTGGTGATTAGTTGTGCAGTTGCTGCAGTAGAGCTAGATTGTTTACAAAAACCAAATTGATTGCAGTTTATTATATTATTTTCTTCACAATATTCATTCAAGCGATTAAATAGAACAGTTTCAAAGATTTTTGACAGTGTAGAGATAACTGAGATCGGACGATAGTTGCAAGCTAATAACTTGTCTCCATTTTTATACACTGGACAAATTTGAGATAGTTTGAGACAATCAGGAAAATGAGATTGATCTAGACATTGATTTATGATTTGCGATAGTTTAGGACCTAAAATACATTTTATGAAGCTGCAAAATTTAGTTGAGATTTTATCATATCCTATGGCAGATTTCTGATTTAACTTGTCAATTATGTTAACTATTTCTAATCCAGTCGTTTCTTTCATGACGAAAGGAAACTCAAAATTCCGTGTCCTGGAAGATAAACTGGGTTCTTCTGGTTCCGGTTCTGATGTAGCTGTTGACACGCAGTTAACAAAATATCCATTGAGTACTTCACATATTTCATTTTTATCACAAATGATTTTATCATTTGATTTTAGTACTATGTTTGTGTTTTTTTCATGCTTTTTGAATATAAATCTGTTAACAACCCTCCATAATTCTGTACTGTTATTACAGTCTAATTTACTTGAAAAATAATTTAGTTTGGCTTGGTTTATTGAATTTTTAGCTTTGTTTTTAAAAAAGTGGAATTGTGATTTCAAGTACAAATTAGATGGATGTTTCTTTAACATTTTATATATAGCGTCTCTTCGTTTTAAAACTGAAAGTATAGTAGAGTTTATCCATGGATTGTTCTTTTTACAGATTTTGCTAAATTTAATTGTTTTTGTATGTTTTTCTACAGTAGTCATCAGTGTTTCCATAATTTCTTCCATAGAATTACATTTCTCTAATGCCTTAGACAAAAGAACAATGTCAATACTCTCATAATCTAAAACAGTTTTTTGGGAGCATCTATCTGGAGATCTCATACATTCCAGCTCTACACTAGTTAAGATCATTCGATGGTCACTTATAGGAGTGTCAATGAGGGTTATTTGAAATTTGGGAGTTACTTTATCGGTTAATACATGATCAATGATACTTGATGAGTTTTCTGTTATCCTAGTTGAAAATTTGCTGTCGTTGTTATTAAGAACCAAAAAGCCGTTGGTGTAGAGAATATCTGTATACCTCTGAATATTTGAATCTTTTTTATTTAAGAGATTTAAGTTAAAATCACCAAAAATTAGTAAATTTTTATTTCGATTTATAATAGATTCAAATAAGTCAAAGAATATATTAATATTCGAACCTGGACGTCTATAGACAGCTCCAATATTATAATTGATTTGGGGAAGGCTTATGATCATAAAATTCATATCATTTTCACTTACTTGAAATAATTCATTAGATATAATTGATTTATATCAATTATATTAAATATTGCAACACCTCCTCCCCTTGATGTATTGCGACTAGAGAAGTATGCATTGTAGTTTTGAAGTTGGAAAAATTTCTCTTCATTTGTATAAAGCCAGGTCTCCGTTAAGACTAAAACATGAACTTCGTTTCTAGAATTAGAGATTAAGGTATTAATATCTTCCATTTTGTTTCGAATACTTCTGATATTCAGATATATAATATTTAAATTTTTTTTATTAACTAATTTGATTTTTTTTGGATTTAAAGAATAATTAATATCAACATTGCTCATTATACATAATAATGACTAATTAATTTAAAAAAAAAAAAATATGGAAAAAAAATACACACAACAAGAAAAACAGGTGAAAAAACAGATGTTCGAATTTATTTGTTGCTCGATTTGTTCAATGTATTAATGATGCTTGTGACGTCATCTACTGATTTTATTACCTGTGTATTTGATTCAGAATTTTTTCTAACAAAAATTTTGTTGAAACCATACCAAATATATGCGTAATTATGTTGTTTTAACTCCATAGCTTTAACAAGTATCATTCGATTTGTTTGTGTAAGATAATGATTGATTTGCAGTTGTTGAATATCGTCATCCATGTCGTGGAAAATTTGTTTAGCAAAAACAGTTTTCATCTGTTTTTTTGAATGTAATATTTTATTCTTTGTTTCAAGTTTTGCAAATTTAACTGTTATTGGTAGCCCGTATTTTTTGACGGTTTTTTACATTAATTGTTGCTATTTGAACAATATCTTCATTGGTAATTTTCACATTAAGAATTTTACAGATTTTTGCATCACAATTTCTTCTTTGTTCTTCTGGTCATATTTTGGCAAGCCAGAAAACACCAAATGCTTTTCTAATCTTTCCTGCCTCAAATAGTTAACTTCGGACTATTTGGACTATTTCACCAATTGTTTTGAGTAACATTGCGTTTTGTGATAATAGTTGATCAAGTTTGGACGATATAAGTTTCATATCTGGATCTTCACGTTTCAACCATCATATTAACCGTGACTGATGTATGATTAATTCCAATAGTAAGCTGCCAGTCACCAACTCAATGATCAATAGCGATTACAACGAAACCATTTTTCGTTATTTTTCTTTAGAGCCAACGATTCAATCATAACAGCGTGTGGAAGAATCACACCCCTGTAGTTCTTTGAAGCCAGTTCCAATATATTCAGATAACTGTGTACATATATCACTAGCATGCTAGATTTCATTTAGATTTTGGTGCCAGGGCTAAACTGGCAGAGTACTGCATAGAAGCTATACTCTAAGGCTACGTCCGGCAAAAACTTGCTGTCTATCCTGGAGTTCGCGTACTCGTGTTCGCGTATTGTAATGTTTTTCAGATTTCTGATGTTGTTTTAGTATGGACGCTTACTTCTTTTTTGCCTTCACAACTCAACAATCGAAGCAGTTGGCACTCCGATGCATGAGTTATCATGTATTGGTCAAACACTAGGTAATGGGGTGAATGTTTTGTAAATGCAAAATGTTTTACGTTCCTTAGAGTTGAAGCTGTTTATCCAAATATATATCCAAATTCCCAAGTGGTATAATTTTCCTCAATGTACGCTCAAATCGTTTGTAATACGGTTCTATTAGTTTTTTCAGAGACATTGCTCTGTGAAAAGCATAAAGAAGTTAAGCAAATCAGTAGGGACAACGTTAAATAAACTTGCTGTAACAGCCACACATACCCAGGAAACGACGCAAATTTGATGATTTTGGGAATTGGAAATTTCTGAATTGCTTTAATTTTACCTAGAACGAACGGTATAGAGCGGTCTTCAACATAAATCGACATGAATCTTTTTTCAGCGTTAATTGTAAGATTGCCGTTGTGCAACCATTCCGCAGTTAGTTTTAGAAGCTCAAGGTGCTCTTCATAAGTACTAGATGTTTTAAGGAGATTGTCGACATAAATACAGATCTTATCATGGAATTGAGCTAGAACCACCCCATTGTCTAGGGCGCATTACAAAGTTCAAATGGCATGCTACTGAATTGGTACAGCGGTTTTACCTTTAGCACCATCGTCGAGTGTAATATACCAAAAGGCATCCTTTAAATTCAAACTGGAAATAAAGTTAGTATTTTCCAAACTACTCAGAAGTCCGTCAATTAAAAGTAGCGAAAGGATCAAAACTCAACGTGTGGTCTAATTCTCTATCAAGAAATACTTGTACAGCAGAACAGCGGAACTGGTATCGATTTTATAAAGTACGATGTGAGTGCGTCCCAAACCGTTTTGTTTAAGTGATGGAAATAAACTTATGATTTGATAAAGCTTTTCTAATTATTGGGGTAAAGGGTAATGCTTAGATAGCTTCACAAGATCACTACTCAGCTTCAGTTCTGGTAATTTCATAGATGGTGAGGGTGCAATTAGCTCATTAATATGAATTGGTATATCAAATGTTCAAAAAAAAAATAAAATCGTAGACACAGGGCTTAGAATAAGTGGAGTGCTAACAGTAATCGCAGTATTTGCTCTTGGTTATTCAACTTAATTACAGTTAAAAAAATTCAAGGATTCGTTCTTTATTCCTATTATCCAGGGAAATGAAGGATGGATAATGATGAAATTGACTATTTGAATCTAATTAGAACCGATCACATACTTTCCCCGAAATGCTCATATTAGCTCCAGTTTCAAGTAAGCCGTTGAAATGTTGTTTAGAAATATAAACTGATACAATATCTCCTGAACGCACAAAATAATAAACGCACATAATCTCCTATTGGCGCACAAAAAGCTCAATGTAATTCACGTTTATTTTTAAAATAAGTCCACGATGCAAATTAGATTTATTTCCAATTTCCAATTTTTGCATGGGAATTTTAAAAACAGGGATATCATTATGACCATTTACTTGTGGAATCGCCTGTAAACTTCGGAGTCCGTATTGGTCGCTGTGTCCTCGTGTTGTCAACGAAATCTCGCGGGATGTTTGCTGACAAAAGAGCAAACTCATGGTGTATCCACTCCATCCCTTGACCATTTCCCGAGATTTTCTGAGAGAAGCTCGACAACGACGAAAATAGTGTCCGATAATTCCACAATATCAGCATTTCTGTGTTGGGTTGCCTATATTTTCTGTGAATCTTTGGTGTGCCAATTTTAAGTAAGACTCGAACGGTGATTATAAGTAATGGCGCATATGGCCAGGTCGTAGCTGTAAATCGGAGGTGGTTGATTCAAATCAGGTAACCGCCAACAGTTTGGATTATTTACGGGAAACAGAGATTGAATTGACTTTCTAGGGTCTATTGGATTTAGGGTTTATTGGAATTTCCAAGAGCAGTGAGATTCATGGCAAGTACGATCTCTACGTACAAGACTAGCATCCGGGCTTACACCAATCTCTTGTCATAATTATTCAACCTTGTGTCATTCTATGATTTGATTCATTCTAACTTATTTATTAAACGAAATTTATAGTTAACAAATTTCTCGCGTAACCGGGCCGCATATTATTGAATAAAATTGATCAAATTTCGTCATCCGGTATTAAAGAAACAGACTTTGATGCTAATTTTAATATAGAGTCTATAAACTCAACAAACGATTCCTTGGGATATTTTTATTTACGTTG
Organism: Diogma glabrata; assembly: GCA_963693315.1. NCBI lineage: Eukaryota > Metazoa > Arthropoda > Insecta > Diptera > Cylindrotomidae > Diogma > Diogma glabrata. The sequence goes on from CAVNZG010001566.1 coordinate 83,409, forward strand.
CTTTAACTTTTGCTTAACATGCCTATTCTATGTTGTTACTTATTTAGAACAACTTAATTGTCTTCCAGAATAACGTTTGCGGCATGTCCAGCACCATTTAAACGCATTTTCACTTTAGCAACAACATGCCACTCCCACCAAACTATCTAGCTGAATGTTGTCAGCTCTAGCCATATTTTCAGTTCAAAATAGGAAACTTTCAATAGAATTATCCAATACTCCACCTTTGAATTTTAAGTTCCAAGATGCTAGAATAAGGGTTTAATTTTGATCTTCATTCTTTGATTTACTTATTATCAGATTTTTGTGCTGATTGTTTGATTCTTGGCAAGATTGTTACAACGTATAAAAATTTTAATTCAGGTTACGCAAAAAGGCATCCAGAGTTTGGGTTAACGCTAACGGTGAGGACGAACCAGAAATTTCTTTTATAGCCTCATCTACAGACAGCTCACAGCTCACGGCTTGTGAATGGATTTGTATTCCTAGTTCAAGGACTGAAGGCTTGGCAATTACAATTACAAATGCGTAATACATTACAATTACGATAAGAAAATCTATCCGTAGCTGGTTTATTTCTAGCCTTGGGCACCACTGTAACGGTAGCGTTGAGTAGGTCAACCCGAAGAAAAATCAAATACCCATTGCTAAACCACAGACTCTTAAGTAGTTGAATTCAAGCAGTTTAATTTATGCCGCTATAGCTAACAGTGGAGAATTGGGGGAGCGATAGTTTGTGGACGACCGGATGATCATAAATTAACTGCTTTGATTTGAAGAGAAATTAGAGATGACAACTAATAGTTTAAAAAAAAATATGAAAACTAATGAACGCCAATGATCACTAAGCATAACTACAAAACCATTTGTAGAATACATAAAATTAAAATTTTTATATTTCCAACTAGACGTTAGTTAAAGCTTGAGGTTGTCATGAAATGTCTTGCTATGTTAGCTAATACTTTTTGGTTGTTAAACATCCACTCTAAAGATTTACAAAGAGAAACGAACTGGCTAAGGAAGAAGTTTCATAATCGTTTAAGAATGATATCCTTATGGGAGACATCTCAGTTAAGAAAGTTGCGATTTGACACTAAGTTGCCTCATCTGGATTTTGGTGTAAGTGTCCAGACCCATTTACAGATACCACCATGTTATCGGTTTCAATGGAGGTTTTTAAGACCCTTGGGAGTTCTGAGCCGGCATAATGAGTGGGATCGCAATTTTATCGATGGAAACTAAACAAAAAGGGTCTTAAAATTAATCATAGTCCGAATTTCGCACTGTGGTGTATAATATTAATATTTGACAAGCCAGGCTTAACCTATTCACTCACATTGCCTTAATAAGTGATCAACTGTGTTTAATATTTTAATCGCGTATTTCAATTTTCATGTTTAAATTTAATTTTGGTTTCTATATTTTTGGTTATCGGTTTTGTTTGTTGGTTTTTTTTTTCTCTTCGTCAACCATATCAAAAGGACAGACAACACGGTGAAATGTAACTGACAGCTCTAAGAATAATATTCAATAAAATGTTTTGCAATTTGAAAGTTTTTCTTTTCTGGAATTGTTTCCAGGAGGATTTCTTATATTTTTTATTTCGAATCATTGTTGTGATGAGATGTGCGCTGTTGTTTAATTTTACTCTTTTTATTGCATTATTTCCTTTAATAAAAGTAATGCAAAAAAAAACAAGTAACAACAAAAAACTTTTATTGAAATGAAATTTTGTTTGTTTTTCTGTTTCAGAAGAAACTAAAAGAATAAATTTTAAAATCAGAGCAAAACACGACAATCAGTTCTTTTTTGTGTGAGTTGAGATTTTGATATTTTTGTTTTTTATGTTCTGCGTTTTTTTCTCCATATAAATTGTTCGAAAACAATAAAAGAGTTGAGGTGAATGATCGAAGTTTTTTTTGGAATATATTGTTAAAAAAAATTCTTTGGTGAAAGGGTTTAAAGTTTGATTTTTTTTCATATCAAATCGATTTGATACTACTGATAATGTCATACAAAAGTTTTTTTCATTCGATGAGGTGAATGGAGTTTGGAGAATATAATCATATGAGCAAACGATTCAACTGTCAAGATTTTTGAAGAAAGATATTCTTAAAAACGTTTTATGTAAATTATCATCTCACAAAATTGTAATAAAATATTTAACTCACTACAAATCTAAACAACTTTTTTTGCCATATGTAGCATTATCGCAATAAAAAAAAACCATTAAATTTTTGGTAAATAATCCTCCTGTATAATCTGGAACAATTTTATGATCTGATTATAGCCATTAAATAAATTACATTGAACACAGTTCGATTATCAATAATATTTTGTTTAATCAACGAACTTAAATCAACCGAAATCGTTTGTTTGTTATCAAATGAAGGAAAGGAAATTTCTGTTTCTTTTGATTATCTTTACACTTTACGGATATTATGATTTATACCATGAACATCTGAATAATATGTTTCGATTGTTTATGAGAACCGAAAAATGTGTTCAAACAGAATTGTCTGACATCAATGATCTTGTTTGAAAAAATTAAGGAAAAAATATTTATTTATTATAAACAATTTACAATGGTTAAAATAGGGGGTGAAATGTTAAATAAATAAATAAATTTCTATTTTAAATAAACAGTTTTTTCGTGTATAATATTAGTATATTTTTTGTGTTTTCTTGAAAATAGAATATTCAAAATTTTAATTGTTGAAATTTTGATTGCGGCATATGGAGCAGAAACACAGTCTGCACTGACAAACAAGTCCAAAAAGTTTAATCAAATTGGTTGTTGTATTAATAACATCAATAAATTACTTTTCTACACTCAGAGAATTTTGTTAGTAAATTTAATAACCGCCCGTTTTAAAAAAGTGTAATAAGTTATTTTATTAATCTAAATACGATTTTTATTCAAATAATTACCACAGTAGTTCGGTTAATACTTTTTGTTATTATTTTAATAAAAATGTTTATTAAAATAAAAATACGGTCAATATTATTAAAAAAATCACAACGGTTTATTAAATTAATAACCAATTTTTATCAAAAAAATAAATTCAGATATTCAAATAAAAAGACATGTGATTAACGTAGAGCTATTAAAATAAAAACATAAATTGTTATTTTTGTAGTTAAATTTAATAACCATTTTATTTACTTTATTATATTAATTATTGACGTTTTTACTTTCCAAACGTAAGTTATTAGATTAATAATAGTATACATTAATCTAACCTTTGGTTTTTATTTGTAATAACCAAGATTTTATTCTTGGTAAGCATCACAGTTTATATCCAGACGCTGAGTAAACTACTTAAAAAAAATTTTTAAATAGTTTTGTGAATAGTTAAAAGTGTTGTTAAAAAAAATGAATTGATAAAGTAAGGACGCATTGTGAGTTTTACTTTTTACAATAAAATAATACAATGATAGTTAGTTTATAGAAACTTCTTCCCTGAAGAAGATCTCCTAGAGATCGAAAATATATTTGGAAAAATAAAATAAAATATTAAAGTGATAAAGTCTTAGTTTCATTAAAAATTCAAAATAATTAAATTCAAATCACACTTTAACTAGCTAAAAAGTAAAATATTATAATTTACAATGATAACTAATTTTAAAACTTAATGAGACATTTGATTTTAGACCACATATTATAATAAAGAACCAGTGAAAACACCCAGCTGGTAAAATTTATCAAAAATTTTATAACTTTCTAATTCTATGCCAAAGGCTGGTCTTATTGGTAAAAGAAAAACACCTGGTTTGTCGTTGGCAAGTAAACGAATACGTTCGATATGTGAAACTTTATAAATTTTTTACTGTTTATACCGTGATAAAAAAAAAATGGTTTTTCAGTTCCTGAAGCAGATCCGTTTTTGTTTATTGAACAGAGTAGTTGGGCTGCAATTGAGTCTGCATGGGATAGTACTAAATAACTATACGACACAACTACATTTCAACACAAAAATTAACTCCGGAATTTTAAACCAAATGGAAGCAATATAAATCGCCGCTTTGTAGGTAATTAATAACTTAATATTAGTATATTTCAATAAAATTTTAATTATGATTTTCATTTGGAAATTTTCAGATTGCCATTGATTTTATTTTAATACATTGTTTCCGAAAGCATGCGACATTTCTTGTAAATTGCCAACATTTATTTAGAAAACTCAGCCCATATTTGACGAGCAAATTACAGATAAAAAAACTCAAGAGAAATTGCTGAAGAGCTTCGCAATACTGAGAATATGACAGAAAGTGAGTTTTTTAAATTTGTCTATTTTTCTGCTCCAAAAGCTAAGGATTATATAAAATATAAATATAAAAGTAGTTTTTGGACATTTATACTGAGTTGAGAGTTCCAATTAGCTGCTAAATTGTACTAAACTTCTAAATCTAAATTTAATTTCACAAAATTACCGAATTTTAATTTAAATTAATAGTTGTTAGATATTGTTTAATATATGAATTTCTTCCCAATTATTTAGAAACAAAATATTGATTTGACTACATTGATTTAGTCTTAGAACGTTTAGTACAATTTAACATCAATTGGAACGCAGTGTTAATCTGTAATTTTTTCGGATGAAAATCGAAAAAAAACCATTCCATGTTTGATTCTGTAATAATATAAAATTTTTCTATTAAAATCTCCCGAAATAAAACCCAACTTTTCTTATAGATTCGGACCTCCTAAACACGAATATCATATTCATTTTTTTGGTTAGCTCTTGTTTTTGAGATATTCACGAAAAACCAATTTTTTTGGTGATCAAAAATGTTGTTTCGGTTTTTGGGTCTCATATTTTACAAAACAACCAAATTCAATATACGAATGAAACAAGTGCATAGTAGATATGCTAACAAATATTTTGTAAAAATTCATTAAGGATTCTGGATGTTACAGTCGAAAAAAGCTGAAAAAATACGAAAAATTCACGTTTTTTTAAAATTTTTCCATTTTCAACGCCATAAATTTTGAACAAATGAAGACATTCATTTGTTTTAATTTCTTGGAACCTATAGTAGTTTCAATTTTCTTTCTTTTAAGCTAAAAGATACGAATATTGGTGCAGTTTGCACCAAGTTATTCAAATTTTCCCAAAGAAAGTCAAAACTCAAAATTGAAGCTACTATAGGTTCCAAGAAACTAAAAAAAATTAGTGTCTTTGTTTGTTGAAAATTTATGGCGTTGGAAATGGAAAAATTTAAAAAAACGAATTTTTCGTATTTTTTCAACTTTTTTTGACTGTAACTTCCAGAATCCTTAATGAATTTTTACAATATATAGATCAAAATGTTTGTTGGCATAGTTACTATGAACATGTTTCATTAATATATTTAACTTGTTTGTTTTGTAAAATATGAGACCCAAAAACCGAAACCACATTTTTGATCACCGAAAAAAAATGGTTTTTCGTGAATATCTCAAAAACAAGAGCTGACCAAAAAAATGAATTTTAAATTCATGTTCAGGAGGTCCAAATCCATAAAAAAAGTTGGGTTTTATTCAGGGAGACAAAAAAAGTTCAAAATTTGTAAACTAGTGAATTTGTTTACTGCACAGCATACTCCGTCCAACTAAAAAAATTTTGGAGCATAAAATTTATAAAAATTACACTGTTTGAGATTCTCAAAACCGTTGTGCAATTATAGGTCATAACTCATACTGTTCAAATTTTAGAAGAGATGTTACAAAAGTATTAGGATCAAGAAGGACCAATTCAACCTCTGTTGTTGATTGATGGATCTATAATAAAGTCAACGCAAATACTAGTATGTTTTGATAATGTAATGTGTGTTCAAAATATTTTATTTATTGAATTTAAAATATCAGCAATCAGCAACAAATTTATTTTTATGTATTTTTATACATTGAAAAAGAAAGAGCACATTATTCCGTAAATTTGTTGCTTGATTTGTTAAATTCAAATCTATAATATATTTTATTAGTTTAATTATGTAAATTTATTTTTTTTTATTTATTATTTTGCATACGAGCATTTCCTTTCATTACTTTCATTTTTTAATTCTTGTCGTATATAAATTTTGAAAATTCTTTAAAACAAAACAAAAGTTTAAATTATGTTAAAAACCAAAATGTATAAAATGTAAATACTTTAAAATTAAATAAAAATAATTAAAAACAAATAAAATTGTTAATAAAAATTTATTTTTCTTTTATTTAAAAGTGTAAAATATAAGTTTCATTCCATTATTAATTTAATAACATCTTAATATTAATTTAGTAAGAAAATATTATTAATCTAATAAGATCGTATGGTTAATCTGATAACCTGATATTATTTTAACGAGAAATTTTTATTATTCTAATAATGTATGTCATTCATCCAATGGATATCTGATATTAACCTAACCCATTATGTTATTAATTCAATAATAATTTATATAAATATAAAAGCTATCGTTTTAAGATTGAAAATTAAAATTTTTTTTTGTTAGTAAATCTTTCGAACAAAAAATATTAGTTTAATAACGCCTGTTATTACGAAATTAGTAAAAATAATCACAAGTTGTGATTAGCTGTATAATAATCACCAAATTATTAATGTAATGGCTATTTTGATAGTTTTTAATAACAGAATTCTCTGAGTGTACTTTGTCTCAGTGAACAGTTGATCATTATTACGAACAAATTTATAATATTAATAAGTACTTCATAATTTCAATGAAATTGTTCGTTGGACCCTACTTTCGTTGGTATCCATTACCACCGCTGTTAAATAATATGCCGAAGAATATACAGATTTCTCAAACCTACATTTGCTGTCGTATTTTTGTAAACTACAAAACTATGTTTTCGGTATTTCTGGCCCAAAGAAGTATTAACACAATTGTAGTATTTTATTTGACTGCATACAAATCAAACTAAAGGATTTTAAATTTATATTTTCGGAATTAACTTAATTAAATTAAAATTAATTCTTTTACGATGGCTTAGTCTACAAAGTTTTATAACAAGTAAACTCAAAATTAGCTTAATAGTGAATTTATATCAAAGAACGACAAGCACAAAACGATTATTAAAATCAATCAAGAAAATTATTTTGAAAACGGTTTAGACATATTTGTGGTGTTACTTCAGAAGTACATCAAATAATTGTTCATTCATAATTTTGATTGTGATTTTCGTTGTAATTGGGGAACAAACAATAATTTATCTTTCACTTCCCCAGAACATTTATTACTCTCTAACAGCAATAAAGCATGTTCAACTTCAACCACATACGCTACAGTGTAGCTGTAGCTGGCAAACCGTTGGTTTTCTTTTTGTTGTAAACAAACTCAAAAAACTTTCTGGAATTACAACGGATATCATTTTCGATTTCTAAAATGGAGCAATTATATGATTGAGAAATTTGAGCTCCTTCCTTAGCTCAAAAGTTGCTTAGTTACTCAACATCGATGTGCTTTTCGTATCGAGGTTGAATTGCTTAATTGTTTCGTGCTAAATTGTTTCGGTTTTATGAAGTATTTATGAAAAATTTCTGCCAATGTTAAGACACTATGACCTGCTATTTTATGACGACCTTTCAAACAAATTTTAGGATGGTTACACCACAGATTCAGCCCATCTGCTAATTGTAACCCACCGCATACATGACTCGTTCTTCGGAAGAGCAACCGGCGTTATGAAATACCGGCTTCCACCTGCACTCTTTACTATATTTTTCGTTTAAAGCAGCTTTTCTTCCTTTCTTAATGTTTTGCTATATCCAGTTTGGCACTAAGGGCAAAATAAGTAATATGGTATAGCTGAACATTTATAAAAAACAAGTTATTTATCGGTTCGGTACCAAGGAAATTTGGGCGTGGAAATCGGGTATATTCCTTCGCAAAAAAAAAGTTAAATTGAAATTATCAGAAAAAAACCATACGCTAACCAGCTTCAATTATTCACCACGGTCATTCGAGACAGCGACATAATTACCATGGAAGCCGATTTTTTAAGGTCGTTTATTACGTCCGTCTCCCATTGCAGTCGTGGTCTACCTCGCAGTCGTCCACTCAATGGGGTACTAACGTACATTTTTTTCATTATTCCAGACTGTGAATCGGCTCGTGAAACATACCCAAACCAAGCAATCCTATTGGAACGGATACAAATAATTATATCAGGACCCTCAAGAAGGTCTCTGATCTCAAAGTTATAACGCGTTCTGTACTCTCTATCGTCTGCCTTAAGTGAACCAAAGGTATAGCGTAGGGTCTTACGCTCAAACACGGGGTCTGGGTCCATGTTTAAGACCCATGCATACATCACCACCGGTCTGACCAATCGCCTTGTATAACTTTAGCTGGGTATTAGTTGATACATACGGTAATCCATGGAGAGGTTTAATTGAGTAGAAAGTTCCATTTCCTGCAGAAATTCGAGCTTTTATATCTGTAAGTATGCTGTTGTTTGAGTCAAGCATTGATCCCAAATATTTAAAAGATTCAACTCCCTCAATTCGTTCATCGCCGCACATCAACTCTTTCTCCTCATCCTCTCTTGAAACATTCTTATGTTTGGTTTTATCGTAGTTAATTTGAAGACCAATCTTTCTAGCATCACTCTCAAGTGACTTGAAAGTCTCACTCATAACATCTTCACTTTGGCAGAGGATGACAACATCATCAGCATAAGCGATCATCTGTACTGAGTTTATTGACAAGACATTGTTGTAAGTCGGTAGTTTCTATTGACGGCACACATATTCCAACGCTAAATTTAACAGTATAGGAGAGATAACATCACCTTGTCTTAACACGGAGTCCCCTTTAAAATACTTTGATATTTCGTTCTCTACTCGTACACAGCATTGAGAGTTCTGTACTGTCATTTTGCATAGTGATACCAGTTTACCAGGAATTCCCATTGACACCAGAGAAGACTATAGAGTCTCTCGTTCGAGAGAGTCGTAGGCCTGCCTGAAATCAACGAAGCGTTGGTACACAGGTATGTTGAACTCTTGACATTTTTCCAAAATCATCCTTATACTTATAGAAAAGTGCATCGGTGGTACCTCGGCCTTGCCAGAAGCCACACTGATATTCTCCAAACAGTTGTTCAGCAAAAGGATTGATTTTGGCTAACAGTATGTATGAAAAGATCTTATATGCTGTGCAGAGTAGAGCGATTCTCTTTTAGTTTGCACATTGTAAGCTTTTACCTTTTTTATGGATTGGTATCAGCATAGCTGAGTTCCAGTCCTGTGGCATGTTTTCAGTCCGCCAGATCATTTGAACAAGTTCAAACAATCTTAAGGATAGAGTTTCACCACCATGTGAAGGTATTTTATATGTAGCTCCCCATCTTCGTTTTGAACAGCAGTCGATTTAGTTTGAGGTATTTCTATTTGTAGCTCCCCATCTTCGTTTTGAACAGCAGTCGATCTGGTTTGAGGTCATTTCTTTAAGGTTTTAACCTGTTGAAAGAAGTTATGCGATTGATGTTCGTTGGTGAAGCTTTCAATCTCCACACACTTTCTCGTCCACCATTCTCGCTGCGTTCGTCTAGATGGCATTGTAACGGCTTGTCTTGCCAGTTTGAAGTTCTCCTTCGTAGACTTGGTGTTGCGTCCTTGTGGACATTTTAGATAGCAATCTCTTTTGTTTTGAATAGCGTCGAGAAATGCTTGATCCATCCATGGCTTCAGGGTGAGGTTTTGTGGTCGTCCAAGTATTGCCTCAGCAGCGCTTAAAACAGCATTTTTGAGCAAATACCATGACTTATTGACGTCTCCACTAATGGTTTCTGATTTATCCAATGTTTCGGCAATATGATTTTGACATTTCTCTTCTGTTTCAGCATTCTTTAGTGATGAGATGTTAAAACGTTTCTGTTGATTGAATTTTGAAATGCTTGAATTTGGAAAGTGAAACCTTATCGTTGCACATACAATAAAGTGATAACTTTTAATGAATACACCTCTAAAGGATCGCCCATCCAGAACACTCAAAAAGAAACGTGCTGTTACATGCACGTGATCAATTTGATTTCGCGTGTTTCCGTTCGGCGAAACCCAAGTCTGCTTACTGGCAATTCTCAAATTATTTGATAATGCAAACTCTCACCATTATCATTCGAATTCAAATGCAGACTGTTGGGGCCCACCACGTTTCTATAAGAGATATCTCTTCCAACCTGTCCATTTAAGTCACCAAGAAACATAATGAAGTTGCATGTTGGTGTTTTTTCATAACCTCTTCTAGTGCTATGTCGACGGTCTTAGCTTCAGTAGGTGCATGCCCGGCGATAAGAGAAATATTGTTGTATGTACCGCGTACCCGTAGGTAGCAGATCCTCTCATTGACTGGGATGAATTTCATCACGACTTCTTGTATACTTGCACTAACAAGGAAACCAGTTCCAAATTCTCTTCGAGTGGGATGACCACTACAGTATAAAGATTGATTATTACTCACATATATATGGTTCTCGTTGATGAAAATGTTGATGACGAGTAAAACTTGTATCTCTAATATGTAAATTAAGCTCAATTTATCAGTTTTACGCAACTTGTCTTCTACTTAAAATGCGAAAAATTGTTGATTGTCAAAAAAAATTTCTTACATGCGACCTACAGTTATCCTTTATACCTTCCTTTCAGTCACTATCAATCCAATCTTCTTTCACCATCCGGTACGACAGAACAACAATTTTCTTTCCTCTACGTCACTAATTTATTACGAAAAATAATTAACAATTTTAATTCATTTACGTATATATACAGCTATGGATATCATCACTTATATGAAAATTTACATAACGCCTTAATTTTTATATTTCGCAATATGATATTTGATCGAACACTTTGATCGGTTTAGCGAAAGATTCCTATCTATATCTATCAAACTTTATAAAATTAATCAACTTCACAATCAATTTTTTTTCCTCCACATCATTTCACAATTAAAACATTACAGCATGAGAAGAAATGAGTAAAACAAGGTTTTACAATTAATATTCCCTTCAATATCCAACCAACGCGAAAGTCAAAGAAGACTACAATTAATCAATTTTTGAACAACAGTATGATCCACTTTCCTCGTCATTGAAATAAAAGGAACAAATACAATAACAGATGAGATGACAAATCACACGATTGTATTAAATTCAAAACATATGTTACAGCTTGTGAGAGACAACAAATCAATCAACTCGCAATTTGTATGAATATACAATTTTTCTCTTATACAAAAATGTAAGTAATTAAGAAAGTATTTAATAATTTGTTGATTGACTTATTGCCCTTACATTGTTTTATCTCTATTTTTAAATTCTTCTTTGTGTCCAACCTTCACGTTTATAAACAATATTAATAAAAATGAATTTTTAGAACGTTTTTGTTCCTTTTGACTGTTACTTAAATTAAGTGCTATACCTAGTTCGCCATGTCTAATTCAAAAATTCAAAACCAATTTTCTATCAATTTTTGTAAAACTTTTTTGTTAATAAACCTAATTAAACTAAGCCACAACATGGTACTAACGGATGTTCTAAACGGATGTTCAGTAACATGGAACACAACACAATAATTTTCTCAATTTTAATTTCAATAAAACTCTTAACTTTGAAACCATAAACTTTCACATTCTCATTTTAAAGCACAAAAATTAACCCAAACAACTAACAGATTGTGATAATTTGTCTTTCGTAATATAATTTTTTATTGTATTCATAGAGGGGTAGTTTTTCTTTGTCTCAAAATTTTAATTACAATAATTTATTTATATTTTAAAAAAATTAATTTTTTTTTGTTAAATTATACCAAAAATAAATGATCTGGAAAATTTCTGTTGCCCTCGTTTTAATTTTAATTTATGAAATTGAATTTTTGTTTGATTTTTTATTAATTTGCAAATTGAAAAAAATCTTGAAATACATATAAAATCTAAGAAAAACATTTTTTTGTTTTGGTCGATTGGTCTATGTTTGTTTGGGTTCGGTTTAGGCTTAAGTGAATTTTAAGCATTTTTTGGGTGATATTGAACGGTTTGCATAGCTTACGAAGAGTGATTTGAATAAAAAACGACATGTGTTCGTTGTTATATATTTTGTGCGGCTTGAATTTTTATTGTAAGCTTTTAAAAGGATTTTCATATGTCTGAGTTTTATTTGAATTTCATTTAAATTTAAAGATCTTTTGGTTTTCAAAATTTTTTGGGTTTTTTGATATCATTAATCTTATTTAGGTTTAGGTGGAGTTTTCGTCGAAACACAAAACGATGGAAATTAAAAAAAACGTAAATTGAATGAGAAGATAAATGTATCTTCCGGACGACCGTCGGATATCTCTGGCAGGTAGATAAATTAAAACGGATCTTTTAAAGTAATTGATTACTTTTATTAGGATTATAGAATAATTTTAAACTGTAAACCCGATAGTTAACCAGTAAGAATATTTTTTGATTTCAACTTGGTTTTGAAAAACAAATAAATTTCGGTATCGTCAGAAATAAAAGCACAATAAAAATATAAATAAATTTGTTTGTATTAAGCTTTATTTGTAAATTAATTTAAATTCTTTTTAAAATTTTTGTTTAAAGTTTATTACTTATATGGTGGTCGTCTTTGGTCAGTATTAGAAAAAGATTTTTCTTGACTAAAATAGTCGCCACTTAAAAACAAAACACAGACACAAACAATTAAGTCCATAACCAGGTTCTGTAAATTTACTGACCCAGATCTAATCAATCGTTAATTACAAATAATGCTTACGTTCGACTTTCTAAGATTCAATCCAACAGGTCATATATGTTGCGCCCGCTCAGAAACGTATGTAGCACTTGAGCCGTTGTAGGTTTGCATTTACTAATCTCTTTCTTGATTTTTGCAAAAGCAAACAAATGAGAAGACGCTTACTGTGCTCGTATGTGTGCAGTGTCAATGAAGCAATGTCTAGTGATGAAACCAATGACTTTTACAGTTCAAATTAATTTTTTTTAAATTATTGGATTAGAACGTAATTCAAATATTTATTTAGCTTTTTATGAAACTAACCATACAAGCTATGTCTTTTAAGATATGGGCAAAAGCACTTTATTTATTTACTACAAAATATTTCAACCTGCACTGATGAACTAATCAACTAACTCGTTAAAAGATGAGGAGCAGTATTGAAGTTCTTTCAATGAGGTTCAGTCTGATTGCAGTCTTATGGTATCTGTAAGTTCAGTCTGGATTTCAGAAGGCATGACATTTTTTTTTAAATAGAAGATGTTTCTGTGATCATTCTTTGGCCACCTTCTTAGCAACAATAACAACATACAAGACAATACAGTTCACATTGACCAACAAATTGTTAAATTAATTGTCCGTTTCATAACACCCCACCACGTATTAGTATTAGTGAAAAGAAGTTTTCACTTCACCCGTTTTTCTATTGAAAATATTTGTTGTAGATGACTATTGTTGTAGATGATTTGTTGTAGATAAACGATGTTAATCGTTGTTCGAGAACCCTATATTATTTAAAATTTCTTTTTTGACAAAAATATCCTCAAAAATTTGCAAAATAGGCAAACATGCACCGTTTGCCGATTTTGCAAGTTTTTGTTCATAATTTTGACCAAAAAGAAATTTGAACAAATATGCTGGATATCCATTTTATCAAAACTTGTCAAAATAAGATAATTAATGTATAAAACTGACCAAAATCGACCAAATTCCAGCAGCTGTAGTAAGTCTTATTATTTTAATGATTGTAAAAATTTGACTAGTTACAAACTTTACCATTTATGGACGATTTGACCCAGAAGGCTAGAACTGGCCTTGGTGGAATTTTTTAATATTGAAGAAACTTATAGAAAATAATTCCTCTCCAATAACTGACTTCAAAGTATCCCACTACCAAAATGCGTTCAAGGGTAGATTCTAAAGGCTTTTAAAATCGTATTCATCAGATCTTAATTTACAAAAACCATCTTATCTGCCTTGTTTCTAGGAGTAATTTTGATAGTTTATCTATCAAGCTTAATATCTGTGGAATGTATTCTGTAGTTTCAGGTATCATAATCAGGAGAGAGTCACTAACAATAGTTCTTATGGTTTTCAAACTAATTTTATTTTGTTCGGGTAGAAGATAACGATGATTGAAAAAGTAATGTTCTTCATAAACTCTAGATTAATAGTGTATATTTGTTACGTGAAAATTCATTTTTCTAAACAAATTCTTATGCATGAATCAACATGTGCAATACAATTATTCAAATCTTTTTCAACCTGTTTTGATTTGCTATCTCATTTTGATATGCGGTTGGTTCATGATTATTTTTATATTCGATTTTTACAGTCTACCGGAATAAAATGAATGGGACAGTATTTTTGTGTAGTTAAATTGAGTAATTAATCAAAAGAAGGAAAAAAGATAGTTATACAGCAAGTTACTTGTACAAGTGCTTATATTGAACCGAGACATCATCGTTTTAAGATGAAAATTAGATAATGCTTTGGTTTTATTTTCTAATGAAATGAATTATGTGATTGATTTCTCAAAATGATGACAGTTTCAAATAACTAATAGATGAATAAAAATTAGCTAATTATTAACATCCATAGTAAATAACGCTAAGACAGTTCCGTGTAAACCCTGGAGATTAAAATGTGGTTTTCTAATTTAAAAAACACTAGCCAAATTTTGTGGGTACAATTATTAGAACACTTAAATTAAAAGTTATAATTGAATTACGTAAATTAATAGCATAAATTGATTGTCTTGTGGAGCCTTTTTCGTGTTTTCTTGTTTTTTTTCGATAAAGATAAAAACAAAGTAATAACAATTGTTGGGTTTATGCAAAACCCCCTATGGTTTAAGCCTGATTTAGCACAGAAAAAATCGTGAACTTGTAACGCCATTTTAAAATTAAAACTCAAAAAAAAAAAAATTCAAAAAATTATTAACGCCATCTCTAAAAATAAAATAAAACCATATAAATAAAATTCCAAAAAATTTAATCGGTCATTGTTTCTTTAATATGGCGTCAATGAATTGGGCTTGAAGAATATAGCAGGTTTTGGGTGATGTTACAATGCTGACAGATTAGTGGAATAAAATTAAAAAGATGTGAAGTGCTTTTCTTAAATTGTTTAGTAAGATTTGTTAGATTGATTAATTAAGGAATTAGATAAATGTTATAGTCCAATTTAAATTAAAACTAAATTAGAAAAAAAAATTGATTTTTTTTTCAGATTGCTTATATAAATATTAAATTCATTTTTATTATAATTTAAAAATTGTGAAAATTATTTACAT
Organism: Diogma glabrata; assembly: GCA_963693315.1. NCBI lineage: Eukaryota > Metazoa > Arthropoda > Insecta > Diptera > Cylindrotomidae > Diogma > Diogma glabrata. The sequence goes on from CAVNZG010001566.1 coordinate 98,684, forward strand.
ATAACTATCATTAATTTAGTGATTAGTTACTTGAACCAATTTTGGAGTGAATTTCGGTAAATAGAAAAAACTATAATACTAAAACAAAATGTGTATTTATTGTACTGTTGGTTAATATTGTAAGTCCAGTTGTTTTAATCGAATATTGCAATTTTTGAGTTTTTTGCAGTTAAAAAAAATAGTTGATCGAAAGTTACTTTGGCTTTTTTTTGTATTTTAATAATAACGTGATTTTATTCCTACATATTTCCTTAAATAGGTTGTAGACATTTAAAGAGTATTCTAATCGAGGGATTCGATTGTATACCACTCTGCTAAATATATGTATTCAACCTTTACACAGCATAAAAGGGCGAAAAATATTAATGGTATAAGGGCTTATTCAATATGATTTGTTTGCTTGTATATAGTCCCTGGGCCAGCGCCAAGTTCGTGTGGCGATTACCACAAATTTTATACTTCGTGAGGCGCCTGTTCTTGACGAGCCTGAAAACATTTGTTCTGCGACAACTGACATTTTGGTATGTTTGGGTTGTCGAACTCGACAATAGTAGACAAATTTTTGTCGGACAAGGTTATCCACATGTTCTAAATAAAATTCCAAACCCATAGTTAAAAAAAACAAAAATTTACAGGGATTCAGGGTAATCGGCATTTTTCGGAGCTTGCCGAACGTAAAAGTGGTCAATTTGAAAAAAATCGCAGAACAAATGTTTTCGGGCTCGTTAAGGACAGGTGCGTCACGAAGGATAAAATATGTGGTAATCATCACATGAAATCGGCGCCGGCCCAGGGACTAATAAGCATTTTTGATACAGGGCTTACGCAAGCCCTCTTACACAAGGGCTTACGCAAGCTTTTCCAAACACGAGCTAGAACAACAACAAAACCTCTATAACACTTCTAATAAGCTATTGAATAATCATTTGTAGAACAAATAATAGAATTATTTTCTTCGATAAATTTCGCTTTTATTAAAGTTGTATAATTTACAATGAGAAATACTTTTAGAACAAAATTATCGAACATTTGACTTCTTTAATTTTTTTTCTACATTAAATATATCTATAGAGGGATTATAGAACATTCTTATGTTATAATTTCAAAATCAAAGACAAAAATGCTACTTGTGTAATGAAGCGCTTTCTCATTGGCGAACCAATGAGAAGGACATAGCAGGAAGCGTACCTAGCGAGATTGATTTTCAAGCCCCAAACTAGCTTCAGCCCATGGGAACGATAAAGTAACCCTGCTACTTCAGCACAAATACAGACATGTACGCTATTCACGAAAATTTGCAGAAATGGAAAGAAATACAAGTGGAAAAACGAAGGCTCTGGCGACCCCTGTTGCGAAAGACCCACGATCAACACATCCAACCCCCACGTTCACTCACATACGCCCACACACACACACACACACATTCACACCCCTTTATCATTATGACCGAAGTGATAAAATAAATTTACTCACCCCATGATTAAACCCCGTCCTCCTATTCTGCTTCCATCAGCCCTCCATCAGCACGTTGTTCAGGTTTGCAATCTCGCAAAAATGCTTTGTATGTCGCGAACGTTATGGAGAAACGATGAATCAATTGGCGATCAGCAGCGTTGCATAAACTTGTATTTAAAATCGTGAGTCAGTTTGTCCTTCAAAAGCGTTGACTCAATTTATAAACAATGACGTTGAACCAATTTGTAATCACATGCGTTGATAAAATTAGTAATCCAAATAGTTGAATAAATTTGTAGTCAAAAGCGTTGACTCAATTTATAAACAATGACGTTGAACCAATTTGTAATCAAATGCGTTGATAAAATTAGTAATCCAAATAGTTGAATAAATTTGTAGCCAAAAGCGTTGACTCAATTTATAAACAATAACGTTGAAACAATTTGTAATCAATTGCGTTGATAAAATTAGTAATCCAAATAGTTGAAGAAATTTGTAGTCAAAAGCGTTGACTAAATTTATAAACAATAACGTTGAACCAATTTGTAATCAAATGCGTTGATAAAATTAGTAATCCAAATAGTTGAAGAAATTTGTAGTCAAAAGCGTTGACCAAATTTATAAACAATAACGTTGAAACAATTTGTAATCAAATGCGTTGATAGAATTAGTAAAAATAGTTGAATAAATTTGCAGTCAAAAGCGTTGACTAAATTTATAAACAATAACGTTGAACCAATTTGTAATCAAATGCGTTGATAAAAATTAGTAATCCAAATAGTTGAATAAATTTGTAGTCAAAAGCGTTGACTCAATTTATAAACAATGACGTTGAACCAATTTGTAATCAAATGCGTTGATAAAATTAGTAAAAATAGTTGAGCAAATTTGTAGTCGAAAGCGTTGACTAAATTTGTATTCAAAATCGTGAATCAGTTTGTCATCCAAAAGCGTTGAATAATTTGGTAAGCACTATCGTTGAACCAAGTTGTAATCAAATGCGTTGACAAAATTTAGTAATCCAAATAGTTGAATAAATTTGTAGTCAAAAGCGTTGACTAAATTTATAAATAATAACGTTGAACCAATTTGTAATCAAATGCGTTGATAAAAATTAGTAATCCAAATAGTTGAATAAATTTGTAGTCAAAAGCGTTGACTAAATTTGTATTCAAAATCGGGAATCAGTTTGTCATCCAAAAGCGTTGAATGATTTTAAAGTCCACACCGTTGAATAAATTTGTAGTCAAATGCGTTGACTAAATTTGTATTCAAATTCATGGAACCCAATTGCAATCAAAATCGGTGAATAATTTTATAATCCAATTCGTTGAATAAACTATTTTTATTTAAGATATATTTGAACTATTCTTTAAATTACAGTTTAATCATTTAATAACAAGAACGACAAAAGTTATATAAACACGGTAATAATGATTTACAACTCATCACGCCAGTCTCGTACATTCTTATATTTTATATTTACAGATAATGATTTTTTTGTTTTTTTTTTTGTATTTATATTTAATATATTAGAAATATTCACTAGCCTAAAGTTCAATAATTTAATAACAAGGACGACACAATTTAACTAAACACGGTAATAAATATCTTAAATGGATCATGTCCAGTCCCGTACATTTAAAGTTACAAATAATGATTTTTTTTTTATTTAGTATTTAAATTTGATAAATTAGAAATATTCACTAGCCTAAAGTTCAATAAGTTAAGAACGATGACGACACAATTTAACTAACACGGTAGTAATTATTTTAAATTGATCAGGCCAGTCCCGTACATTCGTATAATTTATAGTTACAGATAATGATTTTTTTTTTGATATTTATATTTAATATATTAGAAATATTCGCTAGACTAAAGTTCAATAATTTAAGAACAATGACGACACAATTTAACTAACACGGTAATAATTATTTTAAATTGATCATGCCAGTCCCGTACATTCGTATTATTTATAGTTACAGATAATGATTTTTTTTGATATTTATATTTAATATATTAGAAATATTCACTCGATTAAAGATCAATAATTTAATAACAATGATGACACAATTTATCGGAACACGGAATAGGTATTTAGAACAGAAAGCTAATTCGTTAAGCGAATTATGCAGGTCCCTAATAAATTCTCACAGTTTTATAAAATTTTTGGTACCTTTACTAATCCTTTTTCGCGCTTATCCAAAATGTCAGCCAAGCCAAAAAGTTTGACGTGATATTTTTTTATCCAAATTGGCACAATTTCGCGAAATGCAGGACCAGACGTCCATCAAAAGTAATATGTATCACAATCACTCACGATCGTCATCTTCATGGTGAATTTTATTCCATTGTTGAGAACTGCCGACGTAGTAAAAGAAAAACACTCCTCCAACAAAATCTCATGCACGACTGACAGCCGTCAAAACACCAAAAAAACAAATGTAATAGAACTAAGAGAGAAAACAATTTACAGTGCTCATTATATAGTCAAATTTTTAGTCTCGCAATAACTCGAATATAGTGTTTTAGATGGGAGATAATTAATTTACATCAGATTTTCAAATTATTGGGAACTTATTATAGTTCACAAAACCGTTTGCTATTTGATAATATTGTACGAAAGTAAGGTTTGGACACAAGATATTTCCGACACATCCATAACACGTATAATTGAATTCAAAATGAATCAAATACAGATTCGATCAATGATATGATGTTTAGACATTTATTAACTACATTCTGCAATATCAGTACAGTGAAGTTCAGTTCAATAACGGAAGGATTGTTTAAAGCAAAACACTCATACAAAGACAAATCAAATGTTTAGCAAAGCAAGAATAGTAATTCGTTGTATGTTGACGATTGGGAACAGAATACACGTAGCTGTTATGAGGTTTTGAGAATTTCGTTGTTTCATTACGGTTTGTGTTTTGAAAAAAAAGAAGAGTTTAAACTCAAGTAGTAAGGCGAGAACAATCGAATGGAAGTATAACGCGCGTCAATTTTAGTGCGTTGCAAGATTAAATTCTGATTAAATTTTAGTGGTTATACGGATGATGATTAAAGAAAATTATTAATTAATTCAAATTAACCAATATTATGTTATATTAATGAATAAATAAATCAGGGTAATTAGTGCAATTTTCTTTCTCCTATACGTTTGTCCGGCTATTGCAGATTTAGTTAGATTTTAAGAAATATATAAGGAAACTATGGGTTAAGGAAACTACTCGAAATATGACTATTGATGATGAAGGGATGAGAATCTATTACAAGTGGTACAGATTAATATAAGGAACAACAACTAAGGAAACTGCGACTGTAATACACTACGTTCTGACATTAGTCCAGACTATCCATTACAGAACAAGTGCTTTTTGGACGAACACTCACGACCAAAAGGAAGTTGAAAAAGGAATAGGCTGGTCGCCAATAGACCTAGTATATACATATTAGTATGGTGAAGCACCTCGACGTACCACAGATTAGCAATCAATTCGATCGGTATTACAAACTCAGTCTTAGCAGAAACAAAGTAACAAAGTATCTATGATTATACAAAAAAAAACCTTTGGGAGGGGTAACGATAAAAACAGTATTCTACTCTATTGCAAACGATGGATAACCAACATCTTCCAGACCCAATTTCGGGCAGATCTGGGGGATCCCGAGACTCTAAAGTCACAAAAAAAAATTAAAAACACCATTGGACCGACTCTTTTAATGAAATATCCGACACAATTCCGTTGTTCCGTTATGCAGGCTCGCAACCCACACCTGAACTAACACGAGTCTCATGCTCTACCGACTGAGCTAGCCGGGCTACACTGTTGTACGCTTCCGTCCAAGTGACTCTGAAGGCTGGAAAAAAACTGTTCACATAGTTTCAAAGTAACTAATTGAACCAAATTCAATACGTGCAATCTCGGAACTTTCGCGTGCAAATAGTCAAAAAAAATAAAAACAATTTTTGAAACAAGACCTGAACACCAAAGTTGATACACACTCACTGAACTGTGAATTCAAGACGAAACTACCCTCATATGGTCGTCGATAATCTTGACTTACAATGGCGGTAAAACACAAGCGAATGTTACTAACATACTGACAAAAAAAATTATTACCGATATTAGGCACGAATGTCCTTGGAATGGTAAACACCTCTACGTTTAGAAGCCAGGTCCTCCAGTTCGTAAGCAGCGCTACCTACCAACCTTATTACTCTGGCTTCAATAAACTTCTGTGCAAGTTTAGCCGATAATTTCTTACCGGCGTCACTCAAAATAAAGTTCCTTCGGAACACTGTATCACCTGGTTTAAACAAAGTTAACCGGGCTCGTAAATTGTATCTTTCAGCACTTTTGACAAATGCTTCGGCAGTTAAATCAAGAATTCGAATTCGAATCTTATTAAGATAATCAGGTCGCAGCATCGTTTCACCTGGATCATGAAGACTATTCAGTCGTCTCAGCAGTTCATATGACGAACCATGAGTCACCATAGGTATTCCAAACATTGCGTAATATGGGGAACATTTAAGTGTTTAATGCAGGGAACAACGTAGTGCACAAGCGATCTCGCTCAAGTGCAGATCCCATTTAGAATGCTCCTCCTTTAGGTAGGCTCGAATACCAGATAAAACACTCCTATTTACCCGTTCAGAAGCGTTAGCTTGAGGTGAATATAACGCTAGTAATGTATGTTTCACTCCGTGCTTCGCCAAGAAATCTGCAAACTGTTTTGATTTGAATTGGGTCCCATTATCGGACACAATAGCTTCGGGACAACCAAATACATGAAAGACATTGGTAGCCAATAGATGACAAATTGGTTCAGCAGTTAATTTCCGTAAAGGAAATAAAAATGGGTATTTAGTGACATGATCTAATACCACCAGAATAGCGATATTCCCGGCCTTTGAACGAGGATAAGGGCCAAGAATATCGATATATAATCGCTGTCCAATTCGTTCTGTTTTCATCTGGGACACCATAGGAGCACGAAGTGGAACATTAGTCGCTTTGATTTCTTTACAGGTCTTACAATTTCCTATGTAAGATTTAACCTGGGTGTACATACGAGGCCAATAGTAAAATTTACGAATATTAAACAGGGTTTTTGCTAGACCTCCATGAGATGAGGTAGGAGGATTGTGGGCCCTTGCAATACACTCGTCAGTGTATTCCTCAGGTAACCACAATTTCCAAACCCCACCCTCTGAAGGAATATCAAGATCTAGACAATCCAATCGTTTATAAACCCGACCAGAAATTACTTTCAGATCAGGCAATGTACCGTCTGCTTCGGTAACCAGATTTACCAACTCCAAATATCGAGAAGTGTTGAAGAAAGGGGAATTAAGATCTAATTCAGGCACTGGACATAATTCAGAAATGACGTCAACAGAGTCCCGTCTTGATAGAGTGTCTGGAACTATGTTTAAATTTCCTTTTCGGTACTCAATATCAAAGACATAACCCTGCAATTTCAAGCTCCAACGAGCCAATCGACCAGAAAGGTCTTTTTGTTGCATTAACCATTTTAATGAAGCATGGTCAGTTAGGATCTTAAAGGCCTGGCCCTCGACATACGCTCTAAATTTCTTTACTCCCAGTACGGCGGCTAGACACTCTTTCTCACTAGTGGAGTAATTGCGTTGCGCAGAATTTAGTTTCTTGGACATGTACGCTATGGGATGTTCCATACCGTCCATGTCACACTGAAGTAATACACAGCCTATACCGTCATTACTAGCGTCGCACTGGAGAGTAAAAGGTTTAGTATAGTCGGGGTTTATGAGGACTGGTGCTGATATGAGAGCATTTTTGAGATTTATAAATGCTATTTCAGCTTCTGGTGTCCATACGAATTTATTAGAATTTTTCTTCAACAAATCTGATATCGGAGAGGACATAGCAGAGAAATCAGATATAAAACGGCGATAATAACCCGCCATACCCAGGAAACGTCGAATCTGTTTGGACGTACGCGGTGTAGGAAATTCAGAAATAGCTAGAGTTTTATCAGGATCAATTTTCAACGTACCACCTCCCACAACATATCCCAAATATTTTACATCCGGCAAGAGAAACTTACTTTTTTCCACGTTTATCGTCAAGTTCGCGCGTCTAAGACACTGGGAGATATCTTCTAACAGTTTAAGATGGGCCTCAAAGGTATCTGTAACTATTAGAAGATCATCCAAGTATACGAAGACGCACGACTTGAGATGAGGAGGAATTACTTGGTCCATCAATTTAGTCATCGTTTGCGGCGCATTGCACAGTCCGAAAGGCATTCTTACGAACTGGTACAATGGCCGCCCTGGGACCGTAAAAGCAGTTTTCTCTCGGGAGTGTTTTTCTAACGGTATCTGCCAGAAAGCGTCTTTCAGATCCAAACTGGAAATGAAATTACTTTGTGGCAGCCGACTCAAGATTCCATCTATCTGTGGGAGGGGGTAAGCATCCTTCTTAGTAACTGTATTGACCTTTCTACTATCCAAACAAAGACGATTCTTCCCAGGTTTGCGAATTAAGACCACCGGACTTGACTATGGGCTGTTTGAAACCTCTATAATACCCAGAGACAACATCCTATCCAGTTCTTCTCCCATCAGTTTCTCAATGGCGGGCGATATTGGATAGTGTCGTTGCTTGATGGGAGCTGCAGTCCCCACATCAATAACGTGTTCCAACAAATGTGTTCGACCCAGACCCATTTTTGAAAATGATGGTAGAAGCTGAATAGTGTTTTGTAGACGCGCTTGATTGTCCATAGACAATTCTGAAATTCCTGACTCCGTAGTCGAAAATGTAGGTAAGTTAAATATCGGGTTAAACAAACCAAAAGCGTTAAAGAAATCTATACCTAGATATAGATTTTGAGTCAAAGACGGGATAATGAAGACGTCCAGGGTTCTGACTTGGTTCATAAATGAAATCTTTGTTTTTACAAACCCCAAGATCTTCTGTCTTTGGCCATCGGCAGTACGAACTACGGCAGACGAATAAGTCAGAAGGTCTGGAGTCTGTACGATTTCTTTAGCAAAATCACCACCAATTACAGTCAAGGACGCTCCACTATCCAACAGTCCAGTATGTTGTTTACCCAATATTGACACTGTGGCATAAGATCTCACATCGTTGGCCAATTTCACAATAGAGGAAATGGTTTTAGTTTTAAACAAATGACGTTGTTGCCAATAAATAAGAGAACGGAGCGCAGAGCGCGATGGAAGTTTCAAAGATGATAATGAATCGACAAATATGTTTGAGCGCACCTTCAGGTATTCGTTCAACCGTTGTTGGAACGATTTGATTTTGGTCCATAATGGAGGTGGTTCAGTATGAACGGGTGTTCGTTTCAATAATTTCATATCAGTATCATGAGTGGATACCAGTGTATCAGAAGCAGTATTCAACGGGTGTTCTATAAAAGTGGATGTTGACGCTCGGCTCAACAGTGCATCATGTACTAGTAAGTTATTGGGATTGGTAGATGAAATATCCGAAGGATCAGGAGGCAAATTAAATGTGGTCTCAGATGAATCTAAGACTGGTCCTGGGAGCGAGAAAAGGTGTTGGGATTCTGGCCCCCCCTTCGGTTTCCCTGACAATTTTCACAATTAGGACATAACACATCGTCCTTCCCACATCCCCAACAAAACAATCGCTGTGATTCACGACAATCGTGCCACCGATGACCAGGTCGTTTGCAGTTCCAACAAATAGTTGAACTGGTTATTCGTCTCATATTAGGGGCAGGCTGTATTGCCGCAAGTTCGTTGGATGTAATTGGTAACGATTCAGTTGGCAATTCGCTAATTTGTATTTGTGAAAATTCACGTTCTAAATCCACCTCAGACACCGGTCTAGATGGTCTAATATTATAATCGCGCGGTCTGGTTATTGACTCGGCCCATAATTTTTCGCGGTCACGACAGAGCTGGCGCAGATGTTCCAGTCCATAGATGGTGACATAAAGTAGCTCCCTTCTAATTTCCAATTGTAGGTTGTTGCGAATCAAGGAGAACAACTCCACATCCGGCATCGGTTCTCGTAGTTTATCGCCTAGTCGATAAATTGATTGTAAGAATTCATCAAACAATTCGGTGGGCCGCTGTTTCCTGGCCCTCATCCGCTCCTTTACCTCTTCGTCCGTCTGTCTGTCCTGAAATTCTATTCGAAGAGCATGACATAAGTCAGTCCAAATAAGCTGTCGGTTCTGGCGAAAATATCTCCAGAACCAATCAGCTGCTCGATCTGTGAATAACAGGTATAGACAACGGGTGACAATAGTAAAATCGTTATTTAAACACATCTCTGTCAGCCGCTCTATTCTGAAGATGAACGCTTCAACATCCAGACCATCGGGTCTGCCGGAGAACGTTACGTTCCAATTTCTAACTGTGGTAGAGTGCTGATCGAGATGTGTTCGTAATCTAGCTGGAGCAAGAGCAGGATGAGGTTCAGCAAACATTGGTGGTACCGGTACGTTATTCCGCACAAACGCATTTACTGGTGTATAATTTCCGGAATGAACCGATTGATGTCTCGGGGTGGTGGGCGAGATTACATTATGCGCTAGGGGTAGTAACACTTCAGGTGCCGGAGCACGTGATTGCAACATTGAGTGATTAATTCTCGAAATTTCCTGATCGATGTGAGCATTTACTGCTTCCTGAAAACCTTGATCTTCCGCTGCAGCGGCACCATATATGGGAGATCGTTGCGCTATATTCACTCGCACTTCATCGGCGAGTCGAGATGGTGGAAGACGGTTTGCCAAAGGCGTAGACGAGGGCTGATTTCCGGTACTGGAACGACGTTGCCAACCTGCGGTAACAGATCGAGTCACAGGTCGCGGTGGGGGTGGCACTATTGTATAATTATTTTTATCTATCCCTCGAGGCAACCTCTGTAATTCTGCACGCTCACAAGCGGCTCGACAAATTGGGCAGGTGCGATTCTGCAACAACCAGTCGTTGAGGCAGATGTCATGAAAGAGATGGTTACACCGAGTGAGAAGTTTTACGTCGGCCGGCACTATTTCGTGTTGACAAACAGCACAAGAGCTGGACCTGTCCAGAACGTCAATCTTATCAACCGCAGACATTATGAAAACTCAAACCGCCGCACAGGACTAGACCAATAAAGACAAGTATATGGAGAGAAAATTGTTACACTAGCTAATTGTTACTTATTGCAAATGTTTAAAACGAATAAACAATCTAATTACCAACAGAAAAAAAATATACTTTATTACAATATTTTAGTACTTAAAATATATTAGAGCAGAAGTTAGAGAGTTGTATGGAAATTTCGTTATTCAAACCTCAAACAGCCGCGCGATATCTTTCGCAATTCGACAATTATATTAAATAAGATTTATTATTATCTTGATATTATTTTATTACTATTTACAATTGTTTTCCAAGGTGCTGATATATGAACAGAACAAAAAAAAATTAAACGGTGAGATTTGAGAGAAAATAAGTATACTACAAATATGGCAGAAGATGGCAATTACGAAAATACTACTGTGTTCAAAGATATTAGAGTAGCGTTTAAAGAGTGGTATGTCGATATAATTATTATTAAGACGATGTAAGTATTCCAACCTTGAACAGCCGCGCGAGATCTGACCAATTCGACACAAGTATAATTTTTTTTTTTTTTACTTTTAAAAAAAAATGTTAATCTGACAACAGCCGAGTGTGTAACACACAAAAAAAAACTATCTTGGCTGATGCTTGTATTTGATTTGACCAAACAAGGTAAAAATTGTACTGTGAGAGAAAATAGGTATACTACAACTATGGCAGAAGATGAGCACAAAAGAAAATTTACAGACCCAATTCCGGGCAGGTCTGACGGTTCCCGATACTCAAAACTGAGTAACAAACAAAAAAAAATATATAGAAGTGCGGCAAGCCTACCGGTTCGGCAAGAAAATACTCAAAATTAACAAAATTGAATCTTGCCTGTACAAGAAAAAAAATTATATATAAAAATTTAACCTAACATGCAGGAATATAATTTAAGGAAATCTCTAAGCTACTTAAATTAATATTTACAAATTAATACTTCTGCCGTGGACTTCTATCTGGATTATGGTATATGTAAGATTTGTCCTTTGATTTGACTTTATGTATATTTTATCCTTTTGTTATTTTATTAAGTATAATTTATCGTGTTGGTATCTAAAATTGTGATAGAGAAAAAAAACCAATAAGTACATGATTTTATCAGCAGTTTTATTCATTTACTAATAAATATTTATTCATTTATTTATTAATAAATATTTATTTATTTATTTAATATATTTATTTATTTATTTATTCAATATATTTATTTATTTACTTATTTACTGACGACGGACGGACGGACCAATCAAGGGGGGAGTCCACCACATTTGGGGTTGGAAGTGGTGATCGCCGTTCTTTCTTAATTTTAGTTGATTTTATTTTGTTTTTTTAGTTTGTTTGGGGACCAAAAAAAAAGTTTAAAATTCCCTACGTTAAAGGATGGGAAATCAGAAAGGAAAAGGGAAGAAGAGGGGATGTAAAAGGATGGGAAAAGGTAGGGTGGGAAAGGAATAAGATGGGGTATGTGCTGATGGGATTTCACCCAGCTGACAAGTGCTGACGGGATGGCCAGAAGATAAATCCTCTGGACCACCATTCGATCATCAACACCCGCCATCTGCGATCCACACCACCAACACATACGGGCGAGGTGCTATGACCTGAGTGGATCCAGTCAACCACGGCATAAAAGCTGAGCGGACATCTTCCCTCAGTAGCTGATCGGGCTACTTTGGAAAAGGTCCCTCAGTATTATCCATGGGGAACCGAAACACTCAGGCCATAGGAAACCAATATTGTCGGGAGGGGACTCTAACGATTAGACAATATCAGTTCGGACTGGACTCTGAGGACACCACGAACCCGAAGCCTGACCAGGTGACCAGACTCGGACGAGAATTGGCGTATACACCAATTCACGTCAGTCTAGGTCTGGCACCTGAATCACCTTCGGCCCTCGTGACATCGCCAGAAACCCAGCCCGTAACTAGGGTCCGTGGGGTTGTAATGCCCATTGGAAATACTTCCTAAGAAATATTCCCACCCTTGCGTTAACCAAAAAAAAACAAAAGGAGAAATATTGCTGGAGGCGTAGGGACGCAACTCCCCATCAAAGAAAAGTCTGAGGGATCTCAGACTTCCTTTGCTCCTGCGCGTCTGAAGCAGGGAATTGCTTCTACGCCGCCAGAGTCTTTTAGCTATTGCTTGTGGAAAATAAAATTAAATTTGAAGAAAAAAATTTTCAAAAAAAATTTTTCAAAATTTTTGAAAATACGGAGGGACTCCTCCAGAGTCCTACATTGCGGTAGGGACCCTTAGAGAAGCCCCACGTTGGGCGCCAATTTGTAATGAAGCGCTTTCTCATTGGCGAACCAATGAGAAGGACATAGCAGGAAGCGTACCTAGCGAGATTGATTTTCAAGCCCCAAACTAGCTTCAGCCCATGGGAACGATAAAGTAACCCTGCTACTTCAGCACAAATACAGACATGTACGCTATTCACGAAAATTTGCAGAAATGGAAAGAAATACAAGTGGAAAAACGAAGGCTCTGGCGACCCCTGTTGCGAAAGACCCACGATCAACACGTCCAACCCCCACGTTCACTCACATACGCCCACACACACACACACATTCACACCCCTTTATCATTATGACCGAAGTGATAAAATAAATTTACTCACCCCATGATTAAACCCCGTCCTCCTATTCTGCTTCCATCAGCCCTCCATCAGCACGTTGTTCAGGTTTGCAATCTCGCAAAAATGCTTTGTATGTCGCGAACGTTATGGAGAAACGATGAATCAATTGGCGATCAGCAGCGTTGCATAAACTTGTATTTAAAATCGTGAGTCAGTTTGTCCTTCAAAAGCGTTGACTCAATTTATAAACAATGACGTTGAACCAATTTGTAATCACATGCGTTGATAAAATTAGTAATCCAAATAGTTGAATAAATTTGTAGTCAAAAGCGTTGACTCAATTTATAAACAATGACGTTGAACCAATTTGTAATCAAATGCGTTGATAAAATTAGTAATCCAAATAGTTGAATAAATTTGTAGCCAAAAGCGTTGACTCAATTTATAAACAATAACGTTGAAACAATTTGTAATCAATTGCGTTGATAAAATTAGTAATCCAAATAGTTGAATAAATTTGTAGCCAAAAGCGTTGACTAAATTTATAAACAATAACGTTGAACCAATTTGTAATCAAATGCGTTGATAAAATTAGTAATCCAAATAGTTGAAGAAATTTGTAGTCAAAAGCGTTGACCAAATTTATAAACAATAACGTTGAAACAATTTGTAATCAAATGCGTTGATAGAATTAGTAAAAATAGTTGAATAAATTTGCAGTCAAAAGCGTTGACTAAATTTATAAACAATAACGTTGAACCAATTTGTAATCAAATGCGTTGATAAAAATTAGTAATCCAAATAGTTGAATAAATTTGTAGTCAAAAGCGTTGACTCAATTTATAAACAATGACGTTGAACCAATTTGTAATCAAATGCGTTGATAAAATTAGTAAAAATAGTTGAGCAAATTTGTAGTCGAAAGCGTTGACTAAATTTGTATTCAAAATCGTGAATCAGTTTGTCATCCAAAAGCGTTGAATAATTTGGTAAGCACTATCGTTGAACCAAGTTGTAATCAAATGCGTTGACAAAATTTAGTAATCCAAATAGTTGAATAAATTTGTAGTCAAAAGCGTTGACTAAATTTATAAATAATAACGTTGAACCAATTTGTAATCAAATGCGTTGATAAAAATTAGTAATCCAAATAGTTGAATAAATTTGTAGTCAAAAGCGTTGACTAAATTTGTATTCAAAATCGGGAATCAGTTTGTCATCCAAAAGCGTTGAATGATTTTAAAGTCCACACCGTTGAATAAATTTGTAGTCAAATGCGTTGACTAAATTTGTATTCAAATTCATGGAACCCAATTGCAATCAAAATCGGTGAATAATTTTATAATCCAATTCGTTGAATAAACTATTTTTAATTAAGATATATTTGAACTATTCTTTAAATTACAGTTTAATCATTTAATAACAAGAACGACAAAAGTTATATAAACACGGTAATAATGATTTACAACTCATCACGCCAGTCTCGTACATTCTTATATTTTATATTTACAGATAATGATTTTTTTGTTTTTTTTTTTGTATTTATATTTAATATATTAGAAATATTCACTAGCCTAAAGTTCAATAATTTAATAACAAGGACGACACAATTTAACTAAACACGGTAATAAATATCTTAAATGGATCATGTCCAGTCCCGTACATTTATAGTTACAAATAATGATTTTTTTTTTTATTAAGTATTTAAATTTGATAAATTAGAAATATTCACTAGCCTAAAGTTCAATAAGTTAAGAACGATGACGACACAATTTAACTAACACGGTAGTAATTATTTTAAATTGATCAGGCCAGTCCCGTACATTCGTATAATTTATAGTTACAGATAATGATTTTTTTTTTGATATTTATATTTAATATATTAGAAATATTCGCTAGACTAAAGTTCAATAATTTAAGAACAATGACGACACAATTTAACTAACACGGTAATAATTATTTTAAATTGATCATGCCAGTCCCGTACATTCGTATTATTTATAGTTACAGATAATGATTTTTTTTGATATTTATATTTAATATATTAGAAATATTCACTCGATTAAAGATCAATAATTTAATAACAATGATGACACAATTTATCGGAACACGGAATAGGTATTTAGAACAGAAAGCTAATTCGTTAAGCGAATTATGCAGGTCCCTAATAAATTCTCACAGTTTTATAAAATTTTTGGTACCTTTACTAATCCTTTTTCGCGCTTATCCAAAATGTCAGCCAAGCCCAAAAGTTTGACGTGATATTTTTTTATCCAAATTGGCACAATTTCGCGAAATGCAGGACCAGACGTCCATCAAAAGTAATATGTATCACAATCACTCACGATCGTCATCTTCATGGTGAATTTTATTCCATTGTTGAGAACTGCCGACGTAGTAAAAGAAAAACACTCCTCCAACAAAATCTCATGCACGACTGACAGCCGTCCAAACACCAAAAAAACAAATGTAATAGAACTGAGAGAGAAAACAATTTACAGTGCTCATTATATAGTCAAATTTTTAGTCTCGCAATAACTCGAATATAGTGTTTTAGATGGGAGATAATTAATTTACATCAGATTTTCAAATTATTGGGAACTTATTATAGTTCACAAAACCGTTTGCTATTTGATAATATTGTACGAAAGTAAGGTTTGGACACAAGATATTTCCGACACATCCATAACACGTATAATTGAATTCAAAATGAATCAAATACAGATTCGATCAATGATATGATGTTTAGACATTTATTAACTACATTCTGCAATATCAGTACAGTGAAGTTCAGTTCAATAACGGAAGGATTGTTTAAAGCAAAACACTCATACAAAGACAAATCAAATGTTTAGCAAAGCAAGAATAGTAATTCGTTGTATGTTGACGATTGGGAACAGAATACACGTAGCTGTTATGAGGTTTTGAGAATTTCGTTGTTTCATTACGGTTTGTGTTTTGAAAAAAAAGAAGAGTTTAAACTCAAGTAGTAAGGCGAGAACAATCGAATGGAAGTATAACGCGCGTCAATTTTAGTGCGTTGCAAGATTAAATTCTGATTAAATTTTAGTGGTTATACGGATGATGATTAAAGAAAATTATTAATTAATTCAAATTAACCAATATTATGTTATATTAATGAATAAATAAATCAGGGTAATTAGTGCAATTTTCTTTCTCCTATACGTTTGTCCGGCTATTGCAGATTTAGTTAGATTTTAAGAAATATATAAGGAAACTATGGGTTAAGGAAACTACTCGAAATATGACTATTGATGATGAAGGGATGAGAATCTATTACAAGTGGTACAGATTAATATAAGGAACAACAACTAAGGAAACTGCGACTGTAATACACTACGTTCTGACATTAGTCCAGACTATCCATTACACTTGGTCATTCATCTTTGGTTTCATTAAAATTAGAAATAATTTGATGTCTGATATGATTTGAAATGATACTGAACAGGAGAAAATTACTTTGCGGACACATATGGCTGAAGTTAGTCGGAATAAAAACTCTGCCAGGCACGCTGTCCTCCGTTTGCCTTATAAGCAGGAACAGTGTTCATTCCATAATACAATAAGTCTGAAACAAAAGTGGCGTCCAAAGATCTTTGTTTAGTTCTAGTATTAAAATGAGTTTATTGCCCATATAACAGATAAAACATTTAAAAAGCAACCAAAAGGGTCCCCCAAATTGCCTTGGTGTCGTTCTCATCCTAAATCGTGTTGTGTTAATTTCGTTTTCAACCACAAGTATGATTAAAATTATTTTATTTTTGAACATTTATTGCCCTGCTATCACCGTGGCTTGCAATTGACTGCATCGCTAAAGTTGTCAAGCGGAATGCTGTTGACCGTAGTCCTGCCCTGTATTGTACAAACAAAATCTTGTAGTTAAGCTAAGATGGGTAAAATAGAATAGTCGTTTTATTGAGAACAAGAACTTGAGCTTATCAAAACCTACAGTTTTATAAATCGTTTAAATTTGCTTTGGATGTGGCAAATATCACTAAAATTCATCTTTCTAAGATTGGTCAGAGTGTACAGGGTACGTGTACCTAGGTATCTGAGTTTAGATGAAATAAGACTAACACAAGAATGGAATAGGTTCTAGTTTTCCCAAGAAGATAATTTCCCGTAATTACACATACGATTATGCTGACAACTATGCTCTTTGAGTCATTGATATTAGTTTGTCAGTTCAATCATATCTCATCTGTGCATAAATATGCATCTTTTTTAAGCATCAGTTTGTATTAAGCAATTCTAACTTCCTATGACTGGTGATACAACGCAATAGAAAGCTTATCGAGAAGGTCCCTTGGTTTTTAGATTTTTGGTTAAATCGTAAAGGTGGGATGAGTATTGGCTCATGTATACTGGCTAAGAGATGACATATAGTTCTGGGTTACTCTCTTTGTGGTCAAACTTGATAGTGAATAAGATTTGACTTTTGTAAAAAATGAAAATTATCTTTACATAATTGTTGGATATTAAACAAATTAGCATGAATAATGTAGCTAAATCCTTCACCGTAATTAATCGTTATTATCAAGTAATTGTAAATCGAAATTATTATAAATTATTAATTACGGTATGGAATTTATATTTGAAGAAAGAATTGTATATTCATGTATGAGTGATTTTACGGTTAATAAAATGCTTGCTGATTTTTCTTCTTTTAAATCGGCAGTCTGAATAATTCTGTGATAACATCAAGTCAATAGAGTTAAGTGCTAGTTATAACTAAATTATTATTGTGTAATGCATGTTAGTGAATTTATTAAATAAATGTTGATAAAGGAGTTGCTGTTTGATTAGCTGCACTGGAATAAGATATAACAAATCTCACAAAAACCCGTACCAAGGTAAACTATAGTCAATTAGTATAAATTAGTGTGAAAATGGCACCTCATGGGTTGTTTGGAAAATTGGAAGAATTTGAACCGGGTGATGATTTCGAATCATACGAAGAAAGGCTTTCCATATTTTTTAAAATTAATAAAATTGAAGAAGATGAGAAAAGAAATATATTTTTGAATGTGATCGGGAAAAACGCGTACAAAATATTAAAGTCATTAGTGCAGCCATTTAAACCATCAGAAAGGTCATTTGAAGAACTTGTACAAGCCTTGAAAGGTCATTTTGCAACAAGGTTAAACAAAAGAGCAGAGCGGTTTAAATTCAATAAATGCGGTCAAGAGTCAGGAGAAACTATCACAGAATTTATTATTAAATTAAAAGCGCTTGCCCAATCGTGTAATTTTGGGGATTACTTACTGGAAAAAATTGTCACAGCTGGTGCATCTACAGAGGCGGAAGACAAATGTATACCACCAACGCAATACAAAAGCTTAGCATTAGATGATGCGCTTACAGATCGATTCATCGCAGGGGTTCGTAACGAGGAGATACAACGAACTCTTCTGAATGATGTCACTTTAGATTTTGAAAAATGTTGCAACTTAGCACTTAACATGGAGATGTCAAAAAATGAATCAAAGAATATTCAACCATCAGCACTATACAGCGTTAGCGATGCGGAAAGCAAATTAAAAAATAATATTTCAAGTCATAGCGGTCAATCAAGAGGAAATCGATCCAGTTATATATCGGGAAATCGTCATCATCATTATCACCGTAATAGAAGTCGTAGCAAAAGTCAAGAATCAAATCAAAGTCGAAGTCATAGTCCAAGCAGAGTTCAATGGAAAAAAAATTACAATCAATGCATCCGTTGTGGAAGACGTCATGATGTGAAAACATGTCCTGCTATAAATTGGACATGTTTCAATTGCGAACGCAAAGGACATACATCAACTATGTGCTTAAAGGGATCAGGTAGTCATGTGAGATCCATCAACACTATTGGTTCAGTCAGTTCAAATAGCGATGTGATAATACTGGAAGTAGAGGGTCACCTATTATCCATGGAAATCGACACAGGAGCATGTTCAACAATTATCAGTGAAGATGAGTATTGTTCAAAATTTTCTTTTATTAAAATTGAACAAAATTTTAACACATTATTCGCAGTTACAGGTCAGTCAATTCAGACATTGGGAAAAATTTATGTTAAGGTGGAGTTCAACGATGTCGCTCATTACTTGGAAATGTATGTAATTAAAAGTCAAAAATATTTCAAACCCCTTTTAGGGCGGTCTTGGCTAGATGCTTTAGTACCTGAGTGGCGAGGGAAAATTTTCAATAAAACGGAATTCAAGGTATGTAATATTAAAAACAATATTGTAGAGCAAATTCAGAATAGTTTCCCAATCGTTGTTTCGTCTCAATCCGGACCAATAACGGGATTTCAAGCGAAAATAGTAGTTAAAGAAGCTGCTATACCGGTCTTTCATAAAGCATATTCAGTCCCTTTTAAGTTAAAAGATAAGGTAGATAACGAACTTCTTCGGTTAGTCCAAACAAATGTATTAGTTCCCGTTAAATAAAGCCAGTGGGCAAGTCCGATAGTGGTTGTTCCTAAGCAATCAGGAGACATAAGGATTTGTATGGATTGCCGCGTCACCATAAATAAACATATAGAAATGGAGCACTACCCTCTACCAAAAATAGAGGATATATTTGCTAGTCTTGCAAATGCAAAATTTTTTTGTATTATTGATTTAACCGGCGCCTATCAGCAAGTTGCTGTTTCAGAGAAAAGTCAAAAATATCTTACTATTAATACCCATAAGGGATTATTCCAATATACCCGTCTTCCTTTTGGAGTGTCTTCCGCTCCATCAATATTTCAATCCATCATGGATCAAATATTATTAGGAGTGGTCCTGGCTTTCTGCTATTTGGATGATATCCTCCTCGGAGGTGAAACATTGGAGGAATGTAAACAAAAATGTTTTGAAGTTCTTAAACGCCTAGAAAAACACAATGTCCAAATTAACATAAATAAATGCAAATTTTTGGAAAGTTCGGTGAAATATTTGTGACATACACTGTCTAAGGAGGGTATTCGTCCAAATGACGATAAAATCAAGGCTATAGTCAATGCTCCCCCTCCAAATAATTTACAGCAACTACAAGCCTACTTGGGCTTACTCAATTATTATGGTCGCTTCGTTCCAAACCTATCTACCGAGTTAAAAGAAATGTATGACCTATTAAAAAAGGATACCGCGTTTGAATGGTCGGAAAAGTGTCAAAAATGTTTCGAAAATTCAAAAGCTCTTATGTTAAAAAATAATTTACTTCAATTATATGATCCGACAAAACCTATAATAATCGCAACTGATGCTAGTCCGTATGGAGTAGGTGCTGTACTGTCTCACCTGGTCGATGGTGAAGAAAAACCAGTGCTTTTTGCCTCCAGTACTCTATCTCCGGCCGAAAAAAATTACTCGCAACTTCATCGAGAGGCTTTAGCGATCATTTTTGCGATAAAACGGTTCCATAAATATATATATGGCCATTCATTTGTGATTTATACCGATCACCAAGCATTAAAGGAAATTTTTCACCCGCGCAAAGGCACAGCAGGCGTAGCTGCTGCTAGGCTGCAAAGATGGTCAGTGATATTATCGATGTATCAGTACAAGGTCGAATATAGACGCGGATCAAAAATGGCGAATGCGGATGCCTTATCCAGGCTGCCCACAAAAGATAATACAAACGTAGAGTCTTGTAGTTTTGTTAATTTTATTGAACTACCCGACAATGAAATTACACTAAGTCTGGAAGAGATAGCAGCAGAAACATGCAAAGACCTTATAACTAGTCAAGTCTTTAAGTGTGTTATGACTGAATGGCCTAAAAACGTTCCAAATACGCTTAAGCCGTATTATAATAAAAGAAATAGTCTGAGTGCTGAATCCAATTGTTTGTTTTACGGTAACCGAGTCATTATACCGAAAAAATTACAATCTCGTGTTTTACAGCAAATACATCATATGAACCATGTGGGAGTCGTCAAAATGAAAATTTTATCCTGATCATATGTCTGGTGGGATAAAATTGATCAGTCTATTGAACAATTTGTGAAAGAATGCCATGCATGTCAAAGGACAATGCCAGTCCCAAAAGAGAAAATATCTTCTTCTTGGACTGAGCCAGAACAACCTTTTGAAAGAATACATATCGATTTTCTATTTTTTTCGAAATTTACATTTTTAATAATCGTAGATGCAAAAACAAAATATTGTGATGTAATTTTAATGCGTAGAACAACATCACCAGTTTTAATTTTTCAATTAAAAAAATTTTTCTCGGTATTTGGGCTTCCCGAAAAAATAGTGTCAGATAACGGACCTCCTTTTAATTCATTTCACTTTAGAAAATTTTGCAATCAATTAAACATTGAACTAGTGAAATCTCCTCCATACCATCCCCAATCGAATGGTCTAGCAGAACGAAATGTACGAAATGTGAAAACTGTTTTGAAAAAATATTTGTTGGAAAAAGAAAACGCTGATATTCAAGATACTATTGAAGAATTTCTCTTTAATCAACGAAACATTCCAAGTATGGCGACTTCAAGAACTCCAGCAGACATGATTTTTTCATATAAACCTAAAATACTGCTTGACAATTTAAAGAAGAATAAAAAAAAAGTAAGGTTCAATTTAAAAGAAAATGTTGATCATACAAAAAATTTTAAAAATAAAAATAGTTTTAAGAAATATCAGGTAGTTCCAAAACAAGATCTAAATTCTTTTTTAAAAGGGGAAAAGATAATGTACGGGAATCATTTTAAAAGTTTTATCAGATGGATTCCTGCTAGAGTAATAAGGAAATGGGGTAATTTTTTGTATATAATTGCTGTAGGTCATAGTCAAAGAACAGTTCATAAAAATCAGATTAGGAAATCGGGGTTAGCGGATAAATATCATCCTGTAATTGATCCGATGCCAAAACCGACTCATAGAAATATAATTAATTTAAATAAAAATAAGCAAGTAACTAGAGATAAAAAAACTTTAAATTTTGATAAGAATAGTATAGATTTAAGAAATAATACACCTCCACAGAATGACACTGATCATGATTATTGTAGAGTTAAAAGAAGAAGTCCTGAAATGGAACTTAGACGGTCCAAAAGAACGCGAACTTATCCGGACCGTTTAGCTTATCAGTAATGTGATTATAAATGTAATTAACTTGCCTTATTACCCACTCTGTTTCTAAGAGGGGGAAAGTGTTGGATATTAAACAAATTAGCATGAATAATGTAGCTAAATCCTTCACTGTAATTAATCGTTATTATCAAGTAATTGTAAATCGAAATTATTATATTATTAATTACGGTATGGAATTTATATTTGAAGAAAGAATTGTATATTCATGTATGAGTGATTTTACGGTTAATAAAATGCTTGCTGATTTTTCTTCTTTTAAATCGGCAGTCTGAATAATTCTGTGATAACATCAAGTCAATAGAGTTAAGTGCTAGTTATAACTAAATTATTATTGTGTAATGCATGTTAGTGAATTTATTAAATAAATGTTGATAAAGGAGTTGCTGTTTGATTAGCTGCACTGGAATAAGATATAACAATAATTAACTTTTTCGTTGGTTCTTTTCGATTATTGAGCAAATACGACAGTAAAAAGACAGATCTTTAGTTAACAAAATCTCAAACTTTATTTATCAACCAGTTACAGCAACTTCCGATTTTAATTACAATAAATTCCTGAGTCTCCAATTTATGCACGATAAACTTAACCGCTTTGCCACAATTTGAATCAATAATATTCGGAATCGTAAAATCTGTATTTACTATTCCACTAAGTTCAGATTCTTTCACTATTAGTACCCAGGCTCAAGTACCACCGATTATTCCTTATACTTGCGAATATTTATAAACACTTTTAATTGCAAAAGTAAAAACTGACTATCTGATATTTTGTTCGCTTATTTATATCCAAAAAAAATAAATAAATCGAAACTTCTATAATCCACTAGAAATCAATATTACGTAGTCCGTACATCTTGAATAGGCCACACCTTTTTTCATTCATACTTGCATAAATGTAAACATTTGTATTAGCGAACTCAAATTTAATTTATGCAAAATGTATTAGGTAACTCCTTTTTTTAATTCATGAATGTGGAAAACATTATGCAGAATGTATTGGTTATTTATGAGTAAATTAACCCATTCTGGACGAAGTTTATTACAATATATTAGATTATTTTTCGACCAGCTTTTGCTCTCACACATGGCAGCATTTCCAGCATGAAAGATATTGTAGTGATCAATCCTGTGAAAAGGAGGTTTAAGTCTAGTTTCATACAAAAAACCACATAGTGGAAAATCCTACATATGTTTGATCAATCTCCAGTCCTCTCTGGAATGAATAGCAGTAGTGAAATCATTCTCTAAACAAAGAAATAGTTCTGTCTTCAAAATGGACAAGAGTTTTCTATTGCTAAAAAACATACATGCAACATACTTGCAAGTGTTAGCTCCACGGAACCTCTTAAATAAGGTCTTTTAATAATCAGTGTTATCAAAGTTCAGTTATATAGCCACGTTGTTGAGGCTTAGGTCTTTGGCACGCCCATCGAGTTATAAATTTTATTTTTTCTTCAATCCGATTCTTAGGAATATGTTATAGTTCTAAGTTTCTCTTTAAAATAACTATCGCCTAAAAACAGGTTAGAACAGATGGTTTATTGAATATCCACGGGTATGATTACTATTCAACCATGACTTAAAGTTTGCCAGCTAAAAACATTTTTTCTGCACTTATTTGACATGTGAGTTCCAAATTGGCCTTCTTGTCATACATCAAGATCACAGATGTTCGGGAGCAGATAAAAAAGTGCATCTTTAGTAACAATCCGTAATTCTCTGGCTACCCATTCTTGAAGACAGTTCGGAATGGTGTTCATAGTTGATACTACTTTGTGAAGTCTGGATCCATCAGATGACTCTTGTTGTTCTTACCAGTAACACCACGTTTCTACGTTTTTTTTACTCTGAATAATAAGATTTGTAAACTGCCATATTGAATTGACAGTTACAAAAATCTTTTGTTTTATTTGAGTCTGGAAGAGCGTGTAACTCCAGTTGCTTAGAGCTTCTTAGTCTGCCATGGTAAAGACATGCAATATTTTTTACGAAAATAATCCGATAGAATACCATTATTCCAAACTTCTTTGGTGCCATTCACAAATTTATTCGCCATTATAGTTTCTTCAATTCATTCTGTTTTATTAAGATTCAGACTTATTTGATTGGTTGGTTTATTGATGATTTTAAAGAAAGATGGAAAACACTCTTTGCTCTGACCGTGATTAAAACCCGAGACTTATGAGTCTTGGTCAGCCTGACTAACCACTCGCCTATCCAAAACGTAGGAATGCCACATGTTAAGTTTACACTTCCGTACCTATAACATTACACTCATAAGTTTAATCGTAATCATCAAACAGTTCACACACCGTCATTGATATAGGTTACTCCATATATTAGTATTGAGCGTCAATATCAGAAACATTAGTTTGAGGTGACGTAGTGTTAAATGAGAATTGTTAATCATTCAAGGTTCCTAGAATAATGGAAGCATTCTTAATTTAAGCTACAGTGTTCTCCGACATAACTGCGTCACCCTTTTGGAATGACTTTGGAATAAGTGCTCCAAACCGAAGATTATCAAAATAGCTCTCAGATATCTTCGTTAGATAATTTTTGCTTATAGTGAAGATAGCCAACCTACCATAATCTAGGGTTTACCCCAGTTCTGGCACTCTGCCAGTTGAAAAGTAAACGATTTTGAATGTTATATTTGTAACCTTTTCTGGGTCTTCAAGGTCTTGAAGTACCTCGATGCTTTGGCCTTAATGTCTAGCCAAGTTCAACAATGGCAGAGGTCATTATACCTGGAAAGCAACTTTTTGCTAATCATTCGGTGTGAATTGCAAAACTTCTGCATACTGTTTTTACCACTATAAACTAAAGTGTCAAAAACACTACAGACTTAGCACAATGAAAATTAGTTAAAACTATGGATCCAATATGATATAGGAACAGATAAAAAACATTAATTTTTTTACAGAATTCTGAAATTTATTTTGCATTCCAGATGTAGAATTTTAAATTTTAGATTAAATTAAATCAAAATTGATTTTCTAGAGTGTAATTTGACGGACAACGTCGTTAGACAGATTTGTAAGCTATTTTCACATTGATTAATTGGTAATTTAATGTAATCAATATATTTTGTTTAACACTACTGTGCATCTTAATTTACAAAATTGATATTTCAAAGTGCACGCAAGAAAAATATTAAGATTGCCGAGATAAACACACTTGGTCAATATGGAGACTCCAACAAAAAATTTGCTTACGAACAGGTGTTTACTTGGAGTAGCATTGAAGTTTATAACTACTGATACTATCAGACAGACTTGAAAGATGCCTACAAAAACAGAAACTAGAACAAAAAGTGGCACTAATCTTACCAATATTATATCTATACGGTTAAACGTTTAATAATTGTATGCAAAAACATATTCAGTGATTAAGAACGAAGGATTAACTTTATGATTCATGTTTGCTGAAATCTCAGTTCCCAGAAGTCTAATATATTTGGCACATTTGTTATTACTTAAAAACATCAAAACGGGATTTGAAAACCATAGCCAGGCCTTAGAGCTCTTTTCTTTCAGTTCATGTTTGTCGTCGCCACAATTGTTACAAATGATTAAATGTTCCAAAGTTTTATTTTTTTTTTAAATTCCTTTCCATAACGAAAAGGATAAAACAAAGCAATGGAACAGAAATAACAATTTACTGACGAAAATAATTGCGATATATATTATTTTCAATTAAAATTTGTTGAAAGGAAAACAAATTAGATTCAAATTGATGTTGAACTTATCTCCTGTACTTTATATTTCTGGTTTGATATTTACATTTAAATGTGCTGTTTACAAAAGTGCAAAAGTTTTTTAATTTTATTTTTATAATAAATTACTTATTTAGCTCTTTAATTTTAATTATTTCTATTTTAAAATAAATTATATTTTCTAGAAGTTATTTGAATGTATATTTACTTTATACGAAAGACAATGTTACGTACATTAAACTGGTTAATAATTTTTTTTAAGTGCTCAAAAAATCTCTAATATATGATTCAAAAATTTTAATATTCAAATCTAGTGAATTAAAATGTTATAAAAAATTAATTAGATATAAATAATATTTTTTTTTAAATATTTTTCATATTACTTCGGTCTGAAAGAGTATTTTTTCTTTAAAATGCATTTGAAATTTATCTTTTTCTCTTTATTTTAATTTTTATTCCGACTAATTTTCTAATTTTTCCAATTTTCGCGTCAATGGAGGGAGATAAACCATTGAAGTTGCTTAAATAATTAAAGTTAGTATTTGTCTGTCATGATCGCGTGATGATGTTGTATTTGAATTGAGGTGATGAATGAATTGAGGGAAGTTGAATCTTTTAAATATTTGGAATCAATGGTTGATTCAAACATCATCATGATTAACTAAACTATTCGTATTTCAACAAAAATATTCAAAACTTACAACATGATAACTAGTTACTTCAACGAACAAAATCTTTGAATATTATTTCTCTTTAAAGTGATCATCCACTTTAAAATGTTGAAAGGAATGAAATTTGATTGAATGAGTAACAGAACCAGACCACCCGAGTTTGTTTTTAATAAAAATAGTTTTAATCCAAGTTTTTATAGAAAATTTGTGTTATCAGTAGACAGAAAATAGTAATAGAAGTGGAGAAATAAAATTTAGAATTTATGTAATTTTACGGAAAGATGAATAGAACAAAAAAAAAACAGATAGAAAGAAAAAATACCTAAATTTGTTAAGAATTTTATTTAAAATTAAAATGAGGTTAACAAAATTAGATAACATTTATCTTTATTATGACTTTGTGGTTTTCCTTTTGTATATAAACAGATTTGTTGATGTCTGGTGTTATATTAAGTGAGAAATGTACTTTGTTTTCCATAAAAGGATTTTGTGTTTGCAAATTTTTATAGTATCTTTAGATACCGAAAGGTTATCATGGTATCGTTTTTTGTAAATTCTAGAACAAAAAGCTTTGAATTACTACTAATGTTAATATACAGATTTTGTAGTCAGGTTATGAGATTATAATAGTGAAACAGGCCTTAATCATTAGCTCAAAATACAACACTTATTACTTAATAGATACAATAATTCAAATGACTTAGCCCATTTGAAATGATTTTAGATCAGAATTGGTTTTTATTGGTTTTTGGTTTTTGGTTTTATTGGTTTTGGTTTTTGTTTAAAACTATTCTATACGACGTTCCGATTACAATTAATTTTATCGCTGTTAACAATATCGCATTCTGTCTTAAACTGTTCTGCAAAGGGAATTGCTTAAGTTCTTTTTTATCTCATTTTAAGAAAGATCGTTTCTTAATATCAATCAACCATAAATATTCTATATAACAAAAACCAATAATTTGTATAGTTTACTAGCATTTTATTTCTTAATGTTATTTACAGAAAGACAACAAATGATAATTATTTTGTGGTTATGATTTAAATATTAGATTGTAATTTAATTTATTTAATGATGAAAAGATGAGTTTGTATTTAAAGTCAATGTATATTTGTAGTCAAATTAAACGTATCTGTACAAACCGTATTCGTAATGTTACCCAAACCGAAGACTTGTTCAGCCCGATCAAGATCTAAATCAACTTATCCATAGATTGTATCTTTGGTTGGTGAATTCTATCGGTTTTATTCCTTTTCTGGTTAACCTTTTGTTCAAAATCACTTGCTGTTTCTTTTTTAGTCGTTGGTGATCACTTTATTTTTTGTCAGACCACCTTGAAAGTCCTATGAGATATGGAGCGATGCATCATTTATCCAACACAGGAGCGTTGGTCTCTGTTAGTCACTCTTTTAGACATTTTTTTGTTTTTGTCTCTACTTCTTCATTTTACTTCATTTCTGTGTGTTGTTGACTGTATTTTATTTTGAATTTGTTTGCTCACCGTTTGGTCGTTGAAAATCAATTAACTCATTAGATTTATTGTTAATTTATTTCTCCAATATTAAATACTAATTACTTCGGTTTGAAAAGCATAAGTATTACATATTACATTTTCGATCCAAAAGTGAAATTCTCACCCCACTTTTCTTTGGTATTTCTCGACGTTTTAGGACCTACTTATTCTAAAAACGCCAAGAAATCTATGTGTCTGTTGGCCGGCCGGCCGTCACAACCGTCGTTAAAGAGAAAACCCCTGCAACTATTTCAAACATTTTTAATTCTTAAAATAGGTTAACTTAATAAGACGAGCTGAAAGGACAATGTGTTCGATAACTGTACCGAAAGTATGTCATAAAGTTTGTCAAAACAAGAATGTTTGCATATTTTTTGCTCATTCATTTGAAGCGATTACGAGTAGTAACATTGAATGTGTAGAAGTCTTGGTGGTCGGCATTGGTGTGTGAGACCAGGATCTTGATTGTTGTATTATAAGTGTGTCAAAAGAATGATTTTCATTTTTTCCCTCGACATTTCAGCCACTTTATATTTTTTATTCTTATTTATAAAGTACAAATAAATATTTACGCTAAATACCCTTTGTTTCGCTTTGCCATAATTTCTTTTGTTGCACAGAGTGATTGGCCCAGATTAATCGACTCATACTTTAAGAAACGGGCGGCTTGGTGTTATATGGGATTGTTGTAAATATTTCCATAAGCAGCATGTTACATACTGAGTTTCTTATGTTTTTACCATACTCCGACACCCTATGATCCAAAATTTTTGTCGTAGGATATTGATGTTAAGGAGTGATGAGGCTAGATACAGATAATTTATTTAATAATGAAAAACAATGAAACAAGTATTCCTCCAGGATCTAGAAATGGTGACAAAGAGATAAGACTGCTTTTTGTTTTAAATTTAATTTTTATTTTTAAATTCTTGATTTCTTCACTATTACTTTCTGTTTGAGCCTGTTTTATGTAAATATTTGCTGTTGGAGAACCTGTATATATATTTATTTAAAATAATATGTAATTATTCAAGACGATTGAAGTTATCCGATGTAAGCTACGCAGTAATCATCAAACCAACATAATTTAAGCAGATATTATAAATTGTAGTAGTTCAAAGTTATAATTGTATTTTCAAATCATGTTATGTGCCTAAATGTTTGCATTACTTTGTATACTTGTAATTCTCGTTACTAGATAGTGTTAATAATTAATTAAAATACGATAATTACCAGATCTAATTATAGCACATTAAAATGTATAATTTAAATTTGCAAGAGATGTCTCTGTCTCTTTTGATATATCGAAATCATTGTAAATATAAAACTCTTTATTAATATCATTCTATTAAAACCAACATTCAAGTGAACAACAATATAAAATTTATTACTGTGTTTCAATTGTATTATATTATTTTAATACTTAAAATAATCTTGAGAATTTCACCTGACTAAAATCGGTCGCTAAAATATCATCCTACAATAATCAAGTTCATCTGCTAATTAATTACACCACATTTCCATCTACATCAACTTGTTTGGATTTACTGTGGATTACTTTTGGAACTTGGATTATCATTACAATATTTTCAACTACAAGAACTTTTTGTGGACTTCATTAACATTTTTTGGTGCCGAAACCCGGGATATATTCCTACAAGCAAAACTCAGATAAGTAAATTTTATTTATTTACTTTATTTAGAAATTTATTTATATAAATCAAATATATAATTCAAAATAAAACAAAAAGTTATTGAAAATAAATATCAGTGCATAAATCAATTATAAAGCCAGTGAAAAGTGAAATTAATTTGCAATGGCCGACCGAAATGTTAGGTTACGCGATCGAGCATTCAATCAAATGCTTACAATAAAACGATTTGCAGAAAACATAACAGATGCTACTATTTTGGATGATATAGACGCACGTCTCAAAGGTTTAGAAACTAAATACGCGGCTTTCAATGATCGAGAAGAGCAACTCTATGAAGATGCCGCCTATAAACCGATGACAGAAGATGTTGATGATCTGTATTTTACAACACGTGCATTATTAAAACAAGCGCGAAGTAAACGTAAACCATCTGAGGCCGTACCTGAGTTAAATAAAACGTTAGGTCATTTCATCGACCAACAAAAAACATTTTACGAAGGAGTCAATTTGTCGCAACATGTGAGATTACCAAAAATTAATATTGAATCCTTTTCGGGTGACTATAAATACTGGGCTTCATTTCATGATTTATTTACGACTACAGTGCATACCAATACAAACATTAGCAATGTACACAAACTACAACTGTTAAAGGGATTATTATCTGGTGAAGCAACACATACTTTATATGCGTCACCAACCACGGTACTACCAACAGCACTCGTATTCGCAAAAACACGTACCGGTAAGCTCCAGTCATTCAGAGCGCTCATGCATTCAGGCTCACAAACCTCGTTTGTAACTGAAGCATGTGCACAATGCCTAGGCCTGCAACGAACACAAAGTTCAATGTCAATCTACGGTCTAGCGTCTACATCGGCTGGACATACAAAGGGAAAGATCGATATGACCATTCATTCCAGGGTAGACAAAACCTACCATACAGATGTCACGGCTCATATCATTAAGAATATAACCAACTTGCTACCAACAAAACCAATTTGCTTACAAGGTTACATAGAAGGGATAGATTTGGCGGATCCACAATTCTTCAAACCAAGCAAAATAGATATACTCCTTGGAGCAGATGTCTTTTTTGAGGTCCTCATGCCAGAACAACGAAGGTTCAACAACTATCCAACATTGCAGTCATCAAAATTCGGCTGGTTAGTAGCAGGAACGTATAACAGTTCTGAAACGCCATTAATAAACTTACACTGTTCTACGGATTTATCGACGCAACCCACAAACCCACAAACATACATCAATTGGTAACAAAATTCTGGGAAACTGAAGAAATCGGACCTCAACATAACATACCCACATCAAGCAATACCTGTGAAGACTACTACAATCAAACAACAACCAAACATTGTGATGGGCGTTTTATTGTGAAACTGCCATTCGAAGATCCAAAACGTACATTAGGACAATCCTTCGATGCTGCTAAACATCGTCTTCTAGCAATGGAAAGAAAATTCGCTAGGGTGCCAGAATTCTTCGATGCATACAAGTCATTTATCGATGAGTATCATTATTTGGGATATATGACACTAATAACATCAAATGAAGTTTCTGAAAGAGATGATGAAAGGTATTATATACCACATCACGCCGTTATTAAAGAAAACAGCAGTACCACAAAACTTAGAGTTGTTTTTGATGCTTCATGTAAAACATCGACACAGTTATCATTAAACGACATCTTACAAACTGGCCCAAACATACAAACCGATTTCTCAACAATTCTACTACGATTCCGAAAACATGCGATCGCTATTGTTGCAGATATTGAAAAAATGTATCGGCAAATATGGGTAAATTCTGATGACACAAATTACCAATTAATATTATGGCGTGATAGTCCAAATAAACCCATAAGTGTATATCGGCTAAACACAGTTACATAAGGCACTGCATGTGCACCATATCTAGCAATAAAATCCCTAAAACAATCTACTAGTACCTATCAGTCAATTTATCCTAACGCTTCAAATGTCATCAACAATGATTTTTATATTGATGATTTGTTGACTGGATGTAATACCTTAGATGAAGCCGTTTCACTGAAAGACCAACTTACAGAGATATTGGATGAAAGTGGATTCAACCTGAGAAAATGGAAATCGAATTCACTTAAATTCTTAAAATCCTTTTCAGCACAAGATGTCCAGTCTATTCCAAAACTGATTGAAGATGACACAAATATAAAGACATTGGGAATCATTTGGATATCGATACCGATTCCATTTTCCATTATTTACCGATACCATTCAGATACCGATACATTTTCCTTCAGAGTTAGCCAAAACGATCAACCTATACAATGGACAAAACGAAGAATACTATCAACAGCCAGTAAGATTTACGACCCTTTAGGATGGTTAGCACCAACAACAGTGTTATTTAAAATACTATTACAAAAAATGTGGCTTCCTAAAACCGATTGGGATTCTCCTCTACCTAAACGGATAATCGATTCATGGCTCAGCATTTATGAAGCATTACCACAGCTAGAATCAATTCAAATTGCCCGACGTCTAACAAGCTTAAAATCTCCAATAAATTGTCAATTACACACATTTTGTGATGCTTCTGAAGCGGCTTATGGTTGCGTCATATATTTACGAGCAGTTAATGCAAGTGGTGAAATCACAACAAATATCGTTTATGCTAAAAGCAAAGTTGCACCAATCAAACAGATTTCATTGCCTAGGCTCGAATTATGTGGAGCAGTTCTTTTGTGCAACTCATTAAAATTTTGTATCGAATCTCTTGCATTGGAAAGTGTAGATGTATATGCATGGACTGATTCTATGATCGTGCTCCACTGGCTAACAGATGTCCCACGTCGATGGAAAAGCTTCATAGGCAACAGAACAGCAACAATCCTTGAGACAGTCTCTCGAAGCAAATGGAGACATGTTCAATCAAAGGGGAATCCAGCTGATGTCGTATTCCGAGGAGTCAGTCCAAATACGTTGGCAAAATCATCAATCTGGTGGTACGGTCCTTCTTGGCTGAATTCACCCGAATCCCAATGGCCAGACTCAAAACTCATTATATTGGATCAACTCGACCAAAATTTAGAAGAACGTCCTAAGTATGTTGAAGTTTTCCCTGAGGTTACATTTTAAGACGCAGTTATCGAGAAATTATTGTCAACTATATTGTCATGGTTTAAGATTCGAAAAGTGCTAGTTTATATTTTGAGATTTGGAAAGCCAGAAATAAGAAGAAACTATATCAAACGTTGAAACAAATCTATTTCTGCTACTGAAATGAATGAGGCTGAAATTTTAATCCTGCGTAAAGTTCAACAAAAAGAATTTAAACATGAATGGGTAATATTAAACAATAAAACTTCTTTATCACCAAACCATCATCTTTCGTCACTCGATCCTTTTATTGATCCAAATGGATTGATAAGAGTCGGAGGGCGACTTAACAAATCTTTATTATCATACAATACCAAGCATCCAGTTATCCTACCAAAAGATCATCCAGTGAGTGAGAAAATAATTTTGGATATCCATATTAACAGTATGCACGCTGGCAACTCGTTAGTATTAAGCACCATTAGGAACAAATACTGGATAACCGGAGCACGATATATGATTAAGCGATGTCTAAAATCCTGCATCGTATGCACACGCTACAGATTCCACAAAACTGAGCAGAAGATGGCTGATCTACCAACCGTTCGGGTTACACAAAGTCGACCGTTTTCTAAAGTTGGTTTGGATTATGCTGGTCCACTGAATATCAAAATCAGCAAACGAAGAAATGCCCCAGTCGAAAAATCTTATGTTGCAGTGTTCGTATGTTTGGCTGTGAAAGCGGTTCATTTGGAAGTTGTAAGCAGTCTCGACACTCAATCATTCCTAGCTGCCTTAAAACGGTTTATTTCACGACGAGGTATTCCGGAACAAATTTGGTGTGACAATGGCAGTAACTTTATCAGTGCCAACAAGGAACCACAACAGCTGCAGAATCAGATAAAAAATCAATTAAACAATAAACTAATCTTTGATTTTACATTACAGAAAAGCATTACATTTCATTTTATTCCTCCACATGCTCCACATTTTGGCGGTTTATGGGAATCGTCAGTCAAATCTTTTAAGTACCATTTGAAGAGGGTAACTAACGTGAGCTTGACTTTTGAGGAGATGACAACCTTAATTACACAAATTGAAGCATTGCTTAACTCGAGACCGTTGTGCAGGCTAACAGATGATCCAAGCAGTCTTGAAATTCTCACTCCATCTCATTTTTTGGTTGGAGAACCATTGAATATGATTCCAGAACCAAATTTAGAACATATACAAGAAGGAAGATTATCGAGATGGCAAAATTTGCAGCGGCGACTACAAGGTTTTTGGAGACGCTGGCACAGTGATTATCTCACAACACTACAACAACGTCATAAATGGAAGTCCACACAGCCACAGATAGCAGTTGATGACCTCGTACTTATAAGAGAGGACCATTTATATCCAAATCAATGGTTACGTGGAAGAATCACAGCAGTACATCCAGGGTCTGATGGAATTACCAGAGTAGCAACCGTAAGAACTTCGACCTCTGAATTTCGTCGTCCAGTTCATAAACTAGTGAAGTTAAACATTAAGAAATAGCATTCCTTAAGATGTGGGAGTATGTTGGAGAACCTGTATATATATTTATTTAAAATAATATGTAATTATTCAAGACGATTGAAGTTATCCGATGTAAGCTACGCAGTAATCATCAAACCAACATAATTTAAGCAGATATTATAAATTGTAGTAGTTCAAAGTTATAATTGTATTTTCAAATCATGTTATGTGCCTAAATGTTTGCATTACTTTGTATACTTGTAATTCTCGTTACTAGATAGTGTTAATAATTAATTAAAATACAATAATTACCAGATCTAATTATAGCACATTAAAATGTATAATTTAAATTTGCAAGAGATGTCTCTGTCTCTTTTGATATATCGAAATCTTCTATAATAATAAAATAAAGTGTTTGTCTGTCTGCGTACGCTCTCCAGCAAAATCCGTAGCACACAGGAGTCTGAAATTTTGCCAGGAGAAGGCCATTAACAGGCACTAATGCACCTCGGAGCCGAAATTTTAAAATTTAATTTAGTTTTTTGAATTAATAATTTTAATTTTCCTAATGGTTAAATATATGCCTAAATGTATATTATATTTTATACTTAAATTTTTCAACTTTCACTCAGTTATCTTTGATCGATTTTTTTTCCGCAAAACAGAATTACCATTCAAATGGAATATTAAAGTTGACAAACAAATTCATTTAGATGAAAATTATATACATTTATGTATTTATTATATACATACAATTATATGCATCCAACACATTACGTTGCAAATAATATTTCTAATTTACAACACTCATGTTCTTGGTTTGGTGTATATACATATGTAATACATATTTTATTTGCTTTATATATATATATATATATATATATATATATATATACATATATATATATATATATATATATATATATATATATATATATATATATATATATATATATATATATATATATATATATATCAGTGGCGGATTATCATACAAGTTTTAAGGCAACCGCACCAGGGCCCCGCGATTCAGGGGCCCCAAGCATAAGCAAAAAGGAAAATAAAGCCAGACATGTTTGAAATATATTTATTTGCAGGCATTTAAACTACATTTTTTCTGTACTTAAGTGTTACAAACTGGTCTATAATTTCATCGAATTTAATTTCGTCCAAATTTCATTTTCAATAGAAAGAATGGATAAATCATTCAAACGATCATTACTCATAGCATTACGCAAACTTCAGTTTTGAAAATGATCGTTCATCTTTAACATTAGTGACAAACATGCACAAAAACATTCGTAATAAAATATCGATATTTGGAAAAGTGGTGAAAAGATTATCATTGAACATTGTTTTGTACATCGATTCATAATTTAAATTATTAAATGTGAAATAATTTTTGACAAATTGACATTCGTCAATCAATTGATTTGCATTGGAGATCTTTTGGGTATTTTGCGGTTATTGCTTTGCAAGAATTTATAGCAATCTATTCATAACTCATTAAATTTAATTGTATCAAAAACGAGTACTGGCTATCTAGATCTTCATAAACTTTAGCACGCTCTTTCAGATTGAACAGCAAAGCCTTAATAATTGGCTTGAACAACGATTTTTCAAGGTGGTTTTTGTTCCTCTGGAAAAAGTGTTTGTGACGTTGAGCGAGTTCGAATATTGTTTACGGTTTGAATATTAGATAGAATAGGATTTAAAGCTGACAGGCTCTATCAAAAATGTTGTTGTAATCTTTATTTTCCAATCTGTAACTATTGAATCAAACAGTTTTTTTGTCACCGAGACAGTTATATTAGATTTTTGTAATGCTCGATTCACAAAATTAAACTTGGTTAGTACACTTTTCCAGAGTACAAGCATCAAAATATTTTCGAATTGACATAATTTTTTTATCAAACCTGTTACCAATGCTTTGTTATCATCACTGAAGCTTTCCTCATTCAGGAAAGTTTTTAAAATATGCAACACTTTTAAATAACAAGAATGTAAAGCGTGAACTGATTTGTACCTAGCTGACCATCTCGTTCCAGTTGTTCTTTTTAACATGTATTCGCTATTTTCGGTTAATTGTTCTTGTAATCGATTCCATCGAAAAGGGGAATATACGAAAAATCCATATAGTTTTTCAACCATATCAGAAAACATAGTTGCAGCAGTATTGCCAGAAATACTATTTTTACCGACTAAATTTAATGAATGCGCAAAGCAAGCAAAAATAGCTGTTTCATTTGTTTGATAAATCAATCTTTGTAGGCCACCATAAATACCTGCCATATTGTAAGCGTTGTCATGTGACTGGCCTCTACAATTATCAATGTTTATTTCGTTTTCATTGTGGAATTTCATAATGATGTCAAAAAGATAATACGTCTTTAATGTATGACCTTCGATTTCAATAAATGAAATAAATCGTTCACAAATCATATTATTTTTAACATATCGAACACAAAAAGACAACTGGTCTGTATGGCTCACATCCTGAGTGGAATCGACGCTAAACGAATAATATCGAGATTCTATGATTTCCGAAACAATGTGATTTTTAACATGTTTTGCCATTATAGAGATGAATTCTTCACAAATTGTGCTTGAAAGATACGATGCGTTTCCTAAAAATATTCCGAATAATAAAAAAATCATTTGTCAATGTTACATGAAAAGAGTGTACCTTTTCCTTTATTGCCAAAACGAAAAATATGTTCTTGTAAAAAGGGATCAAATTTAGCCAATAATTCAACAAATCCAAGAAAGTTTCCAAAACACATTTGATCCTAAAATTTCACGAAAAGCAAGTCCTCGTGATGCAAGAAATTTCACAAACTCTACAACACACAATAAAACTTTTTTCCAATATAGTCCAGTAACTTTGTCGCCTGAGTGTATGGGGTAGTATGCGTCAAATCCGGTAGTTCTGATTTTTTGAAGGCTTGTTTATGATGCTGGCCTAATCCAAGTTTGTGACCTCGAGCGCCGAACGCAACTTCGTCAAAAATCGCAAAAACCGCGAAAAAATCGTTATTTTTTCAAATTTTGGCGATTATAACCCTAAAGGACTAGTTTTTTCTTTAACCTTTCCAAAGCCGTTTTAAAAGTAGACTAAATTTTCTACAAAATGATACTAGAACTGTCTCTGTAGACCCAATAGTTTCCGAGATTAAGCCTTTCAAAGTTTATCACTTTTTTCGAACTTCGCAATTGCTTGCAATATACCTTTGTAGAGTTTTCTACATCCCTGTCCTAATGATTGTATTAATAGATATAAGTGTGTGGTGGCCGATGAGAAAAGAAGATTATGTAACCGTACCTGATCATTTTTGTAGTTGCAGTAGCAGATATCTCAGAAGGTGACGATCTCTCCGACGTCGAAATGGAGGATGACTTGTTGGCACACGACGTCGACGATTCATCACCATCCCCTGATGGGGGTATGCCATCCCAATACGTCGATCCAGATACGGACGAACCTCAAGCGGAACCTCCAAGAGGGCTAAATTAATTTAATTTTTTGATGTAGTCCAGTAACTTTGTCGCCTGAGAGTACGGGGTCTAATCCGGTAGTTCTCATAGTATGCGTCAAATCCGGTAGTTCTGATTTTTTGCAGACTTGTTTATGATGTTGGCCTAATGAATAATCCAAGCTTGTGACCTCGAGCGCTGAGCACAACTTTGTCAAAAATCGAAAAATCGAAAAAACCGCGAAAAAATCGTTATTTTTTTTCTTCAAATTTTGGCGATTATAACCCTAAAGGACTAGATTTTTCTTTAAAATTTTTTTAAATGGTTTTAAAATAGACTAAATTTGCTACAATATGATACCAAAACTGTCTCTGTAGACCCAATAGTTTCCGAGATTAAGCCTTTCAAAGTTTATCATTTTTTTCGAACTCCGCAATTTTTTGCAATTTATACCTTTGTAGAGTTTTGTACATCTCTGTCCTAATAATTGTATTAATAAATACATGTGTGTGTGGTGGCCAATGAGAAATAGTAGATTGTATTACTAGTGCGAATGTATTGTCCAAACAAGAGTTAGTTTGCAGCATGACCGTGGGGAGTGCTGCAATAACTTGCGTTTGGAAAACGCATTCGCACTAGTTATACACACCATTTTTTGTAACAAATGCATAAAATTTATAAATTTTGATTTAATTGTTAATTTAATCATTTATTTCCTTTTGCTGAACAACTGTTTGGAGAATATCAGTGTGGTTGCCGGCGGGTCCGAGGTACTACCGATGCACTTTTCTCGATAAGGATGATTTTGGAAAAGTATCGAGAGTTCAACATACCTGTGCACACTGTTCACACTTCCTATTTTCTTTTTTAACATCCCATCATAAAAGTACAGGGCTTCGACAGTATATTCAGGGTCAAAGTTCATTTAGAACGACAGAATTGCAAAAAATTGCGAAGTTCGAAAAAAATGATAAACTTTGAAAGGCTTAATCTCGGAAACTAGTGGGTCTGCAGAGACAGTTCTAGTAT
Organism: Diogma glabrata; assembly: GCA_963693315.1. NCBI lineage: Eukaryota > Metazoa > Arthropoda > Insecta > Diptera > Cylindrotomidae > Diogma > Diogma glabrata. Next base: position 137,631 of record CAVNZG010001566.1, read on the forward strand.
CATATTGTAGCAAATTTAGTCTACTTTAAAAACGGCTTTGGAAAGGTTAAAGAAAAAACTAGTCCTTTAGGGTTATAATCGCCAAAATTTGAAAAAATAACGATTTTTTCGCGGTTTTTGTGATTTTTGACGAAGTTGCGTTCGGCGCTCGAGGTCACAAACTTGGATTATTCATTAGACCAACATCATAAACAAGTCTGCAAAAAATCAGAACTACCGGATTTGACGCATACTATGAGAACTACCGGATTAGACCCCGTACTCTCAGGCGACAAAGTTACTGGACTACATCAAAAAATTAAATTAATTCAGCCCTCTTGGAGGTTCCGCTTGAGGTTCGTCCGTATCTGGATCGACGTATTGGGATGGCATACCCCCATCAGGGGATAGTGATGAATCGTCGACGTCGTGTGCCAACAAGTCATCCTCCATTTCGACGTCGGAGAGATCGTCACCTTCTGAGATATAATACAAACATATTTAGAAATTAACAAAAAACTCTTATCAAATTTCATACCCTCCACATCTTTCACGACTCTCAATTAGGAGGCAGCTCCGGCCCCAAAATCCTAGTTCGGCATTAACGGTATTATTTACTATAATTAACATTCGCATTTGCTAACGTTTGCATTTGCTTTGCACTAACATTTGCTAACGTCAAATTGCACCACTTTAAATAAAATCCATGTTTACAGCTAAATAATTTTAGCCATTTAAATACTTTACTAAAACTTTAACTTTAATTGTATAATAGTACTTTATTGTTGAGATGTTAAATGAACTAGTTTATTTTCGATCAAATGTTTACAATGCGAGCGAGCAATGAGCATTGCAAATTTGTGAGGAAATAAAATTCATTAAAAACGAAAGCAATGCGACGTTTTACTCTTCCGATCTTTATAGTAAATGAGGACGGAGGATCTTCTTGCTCCAAAGGAGGACAGTCCTACCGAAAAGAGGACACGTCGCAACCCTATTGGTTGATAAATTAGATAAAATAATCTATGGGCTGATCACTATACAAAACTAATCAATTAAATTAAGCATGAAGTGAAACTCGACCATAATATTGAGTTAATTGAGAATAAAACAGGTGAAAAACTTGTACTTGTTGACAGCCTATATTATGAAACATATATAGCTAAAAAAAATCACGTAAGACCCCGCCTTTATTCAAATGCAACTAATCGTCCAAATTTCAAAGGAATCGATCCAGTACTTACCCGAGTCGAAATTTAACTACTCTTTAAAACCTACAAATTCTACTATTTAGAATTTAGAGTATTTAAGTATCACTTATTTTCAATACAAAAATAACATCTACATAGCTCCTACAAGGGCTACTTACCGGAAAAAATCCCATTTAAGGTGTTAAATAGACGTTAAAAAAATTTCTTTCGGTCTTTTCCGTAATATTAAAAAACAAAAAGAAAAAAAAATTGTTTGATGCGATAATAAAAATAAACAAAAAAAAGAAAGAACAAGAAAGAACAAGAAATATAAGATTATAGAAAAATAAAATGTATTTTTATATATTTTAACATGGTTGGTTTTATTTAACATTTTAGGAAATAATTTATATGTATTTAATTGAATTTAATATTTTAATGTCATATAAAATTATGTGCGAAAGAAATTTTTCAGTTAATCTAATATAAATAATCTCGCTAAACAATTAGGCCCTCTTAATAATTAATTTTAGTGATTTAAAAAAAATATAATATTATTTTAATATTTTTTATTTGTCTTGTTTCATATCGATTTATCGATATTTTGATTTAATTTTTCATAATACTGAGAAATTTATGGAAAATTAGTATTATTTTCTACACATAATTCAAATATTTAAATTTTTTGATTTCTGAATTTTTGTCTTTTAAATTGTATCATTAGAAAAATGGCGAAAAAATGGACGCATCCTTTACAAACAAAATTACACTCATACATTTCCAATTTAGAACTTAAATATACGAGCGCTATCTTCATGTATAAAAATGTTTGTCGGGTTTGATGTGAAATAAGATCGGAATCGTAAATAGTTTTTGAAGATTCAAATAAGATGTAATTTTGTACATTGATAGAATTGATAGGACTTTTTAAGTTCTTAGGATATGATAAGTACTTAGTAAGGTGTTAAAAAACAGGCTTATTTAGGTGTAAAGTAGTATTTTAATGTCGCGTTCTTTGGCTTGATGGAAAAAAGATTGATTTTTTTACTTGCCAACGAACAGCATAAAATAAATCAATCTACTTTTGTAAATGTAGTAGTAAATTGTTTTGACTTTTTGTTCTGTCACTTGATATGTTTGGTTATGTTTACATTTGAAAATGATAGATTTTACGTTTTATTATTTTATTTGCAATAACTTAATTATTATTTAGAAATTTAAATAATAATAAATTATTTTTGAACAAAATAATAATAATAATTAAAATGGCGGTTTTTTTTACATAAATTTGACAATTAAAAATAATATTTCAATGTATTTGAAAAATCTAGATTTTTAAAACTTGATCTAGATCAAACTAAAAATCAATCTTTTTTTTGCCAAAGAACACAAACTGACTGCTAATTTGATCTGACAGCTAATTTTTTTGATCTCAGATCAATTTTTTTTTTTCAAAATAGCACGACATAAGAATAAGTAGACTGTAAATAGTTTTTTGAGATTCTAATTAGATGTTAAATAGTATGTTTTTAGAATTTGTAGGAGTTAATAAGTTTATCGAGAATAAAAAGCGCTTATTTTCAGGCAATAAAGGACGAAAAGGACTAAAATAGGTTCATTTGAGAATGTCGACTACTTAAATCGTAGTTAAAGTTCGACACGGGTAAGGATATTACCTATGTTGAACAAACGAAGATTTACATTTTTATTTATATAGAAGAGAAAGATAGATAGACGGAAGATAGAACAAGATAGATAGAAGAAGATTTATTGAAATTCTATTAAAAGTTTATTACTAATCTTTAAAAATTGTTTGTAAATTTTTTTTAATGAAAATAATAATCATATATAATATCACGAGTCGTCAAATAATAGTCGATTATTTTTCATAATCATTATTACGAATGTCATTTGAGGTCCCGAG